>VURO01021616.1:11579-23976 GCA_015108175.1 Pelvicachromis taeniatus
AAAGTAGAACTCAAAGTGGCCTCTACAGCTTTAAAGTTTTTTTGTTGGTAATAAAAATGAGTAAGAAATTAGAAATTTTTTAAAAAGAAAGTTCATAAATACAACAACAACAAAAAAAAACCCCAGAAAGTTTTATTATAATGAAAAATGCAAAGTTAAAGTAGGAAATAATGACTTTGTGCCGTGTGACACTCGGTGACCTCTGGTTACGAGTATGGATTAAATGCTAAATCCTAATTTTAAAATATATTCACCGTTCTCACGGTAATATTGGAAACAGAAGAAATACCGTTCAAAATATCTGGTTAAGACAATATTCCTGAGGGTTTTAGTGAGGAAAGAAGTTACACGATATTAATTATACACGAGATATAATTTATTTTATACAAGTGTTAAAAAACAAATGTAAAATATCCATGACTGTTAGCTCGTTTTGCATCTTGTAAATAAAAAGAATGGAAACGCTTTCAATTACTTTCTACAACAATGGCATCAAGCTTTGTGGTAACAGGTTGTTGTGTACAGAACACACAATGAAAAACATTAGCCCTACATATTTAAAGTATATTTTCATATTTAATGTATGAAAAAAAATGTTCAAAAGGTATTTAAAAGAAAAAAGCTATTTCAAAATGAAATGACCACCATGGCAGTTTATGTACACTGTAAAAAAAAAAGAAAAAAAAAGTGAAATTCACATCAGTCTCTAGTTTCTTAACATCAAAGACTGAATACCGTTCAAATGCATTTAACATCTGTTCAAATAAAAGGAATGTAAGAGCCCGCCTAGGAAAGCTCTGTCTGTCAAAAAAAAACCCCACACATCCAGAGATCATTACTTTGATCTATGAGATCTAATGGATTTAACCTGAGTGTATTAGGTTGTGCTGTGTTTCTCATATGGCTCATGGTTGCCCTCTTTAGGACAAGGAAGGGACTAACTGCTAACTTCAAGTATTTACAGTACTTCAACATTAGGATAACACAACTTCTTGGACTTTTTTTTTAAAAGATTGAGAAGAAAAACTGAATAAATACATGTCTAGACGGCTACTGGGTGGACCAGCGCTGGAGTTGTCACAGGTGTAGCGGGAGGAGACGCTTTGTCTTTGTAGCCCAGCGACAGAATGTGTTTCTGCAGGTGTGTGATCCACTGCTCCTGAACAGACAGAGGTCCGTGAAATACTTCCTCACAGAACCTGAACAGCAGGATAGAGAAGAGTTTTATTAAGTGCATCATATTAAGCTAAAACAAACCATTGATATTAACTCAGTCTACACTCACTGGCCACTTCATTAGAGACATTTGTAGACAGACATGGTCAACACAACCTGCTGAAGTTGAAGTGTGGCATGTGTGCTGCACCATCACAACCATGTGTAGGGTTTACACAGAAAATATCCAATAGGCTGCCAACGATCAGAGAAAAATGGCCAGACAGCTTTGAGCTGATGAGAAGGCAACAGTTACTCACTGCATTTAAACCTCTCCAAACGCACAACATGTTTAACCTTGAGGCAGATGGGTTGCAGCAGAAGACCACATCGGGTGCCACTCTAGTCAGCTAAGAACAGGAGACTGAAGCTAGCGTCACACAGGCTCTCCAAAATTGGATAACCGAGTATTAGAAAAATGATCCATTCGACGGTTCAAGGTAATAATGATGCAATGGTGTGAGACACACTGCAGTGCCTAAATAATTCACTTGTCTGCCTTCACATGCATAGGAGTTCAAGTGACATCCCATTCTTAATCCAGAGGATTTAACATGACGTTTGCCCATTCTATGCAACTATAACAGCTTCGACTCTTCTAGGAAGGCATTCCACAAGGTTTGAGTGTTTATGGGAATTTCTGAACATTACTCCAGAAGCAGATTTGTGAGGTTAGACACTGATGTTGGACAAGAACGCCTGGCTCGCAGTCTCTTATCTAATTCATCCCAAAGGTGTTCTGTCAGGTTGAGGTCAGGACTCTGTGCAGGCCAGTCAAGTTCTTCCAGACTAAAGATCGCTCATCCATGTCTTTATGCACTTTGCTTCATGCACTGGGGTGCAGTTATGTTGAAACCAGAAAGCGCCATCCCCAAACTGTTCCCACAAAGTTGGGAGCATGAAATTGTCCAAAATGTCTTGGTATGCTGAAGGATTATGAGTTCCTTTCACTGGAACTCTTAAGGCTTTGTTATAACACCACTAACAGTTGACTGTGGAAATATTTAGGGAGGAAATTTTACAACTGGTGGTATATCCTATTACGATACCATGCTGGAATCCACTGGGCTCTTGAGAGAGACCAATTCTTTGACAAACGTTTGTAGAAGCAATCTGCATGCCCAGATGCTTGATTTTAATACACGTGTCCATGGAACTACCTGAGCACTTAAATTCAATTATTTGGATGGATAAGTGAATACAGTATAGTGTATTTTGTTGGTACCAATTCAGCAGAATTTAAATGCCACAGGCTACTTGAGTATTGCTGATGTATCCCTCTTGTGATGGCTGCTTCCAGCTGGATAATACTCCATGTTTTAAAGCTAAACTCATCTCAAACTGGATTCTTGAACATGACAATGATTTCACTGTAATCAAATGGCCTCCACAGTCACCAGATCTCAATCGAACAGGGATGTGTTGGCACAGGAGATTCACATCATGTCACATTGGAACAAACTCTCTGAGGAATGTTTCCATCTCAGATGAATGTGTGCCACTAAGTATTAGGGCAGCTCAAAAGGCAAAAGGAGGGCCAATCCAGTAGAAGAAAAGTGTATCTCGTTATGGGGCTAGTAAATGTAAAATAATGCATCCAACATTTTGACATTTTGAAAATGTTTAAATATTGTTCAAATGGAGCTTACCTCTCCATCAAATTTAAGATTTGGACAACAGCTCTCAAATAGAGACTCACCTGCACTTAAGGGAGTAGATTTTCCCCACCAGTTTGACCAGTGGAGTTAGTGGGGGCTTTGGCACCAGAGCAGGGATATTGCCAGACCGTGGTGGTTGCTGGGAGTTGCCGTTCTGAATTTCTCTACCTGTAGGGGCCCCGTGCTTTTGTGAATGCAACCCTGAAATCCCACAGAGAAGTTTTAGTATTGCCTTTTAATCTGCTACGCTGCATCTGTAACCAGCTATCTTCCACAACCCTTTAGTCCCTTTACTTCACCTCTTGAGGAGCGCACGCTGTGGTTGCTGTGGTCCTTCCTGTTTACTTTGTGCTCAATGCGCTGCATGGAAGACTTCAGACTACTGCCAGGCACACACTCAGAGTCTGTGGATGGCGATGGGGAAGTAGGAGTTTTGTGGGACTGAAAAAGAAAATTACAGCACATTAGAATTAACATAATACACTGATGTTTATCTGAATATCTCAGAGCACAGCCCACCTTCTTGATGTAAAGGTCTCCCATGCGATAACGCTTGGTAATTTCCGACACCTTGGTCGGATCTCTCCTGATCAGCTCACTGAGGAGTTCGATTGGTGAAGTCGCTCCATCTGCCTTCCATTCGAAGATGCCCAGCTGTCGGAGGTGGGCCCTCGCGTGACTGGCCAGGGCCTTACGGTTTTCAAAGTCGAACCCGCAAAGCTCACAGGATGTGTCTGACACAAACAAGATGGCACACATGTAAACTTCTGCTGCCACACTATTCCAATCAAGTTGAGGTGTGAAATTTATCTGAGCCACTGTGATACCCTAATTATTTTATTTTTCGGGCACTGTCTTGTAGATATAACTGTTGTGCTGTTGTGCCATTGTTCTGTTGCATGAACCAATATTGGCCAAACTTTAGCTCATGGGGAGATGGCTTCACATTTGACTCTAGAATACTCTGGTATGCAGGGAGTTCACAGCTCAGAGGAAAGAGCAGGGCATTGCTCCAGAAGTCTTGTCCTTTGTTCAGATGCAACTATGCAAAGCTAAGTCTTAACGCATGCTCAATCATCCAAATAAGTAAATCCCAAAAGGTTGATTCTGTTAATCGCAGCATTTTCTTTAGTCGTGAAGAAGTCACTTGGATGAGTGGCGATACGTTTCTCCCACTGAAAGCGCTACATCCAGATGAACAGAATCAACCTTTTGGGATATGCAAAACTAAGTTGTGCTGTTATGTTCTTTTAAGAAAGAAGAGCCTTTCTCCTGATGAACCTTCCAAACAAGCCATACTTATTCTTGCTTTGTTACTGAACTGTTAGTAATTTGAACTTTTAACGTTAACTGAGGCCTATACAGCCTGATCTGAATGCTCCAGATCAGCAAACACCCAAAACGTTTCCTTTTATGTAGGTGGTTAAGTTCTGTACTTAGTTAAAATACACTTTTCTACTTTTTCTGGAAGTTAAGACCACTGTACTTTCTGTCAATTTAAGAGTCTACAGTCCCCAAGTAAGGGTCCAGTCAGGACATTATTCTAACCACACTTCATATTTGATTGCAATACTAAGTCAACAGTATACACTATTCAAACATTGAGTACAGAAAAGTGACACAAGGCTCCAGGACATCACCAAAAAAGTTTCACTAATTCACCAAAGCATCTGAGAATAATGCTGTGACTAATAACAAACAAAACAAGCCATGTCACAACCATAGACTATTTAAACTATGTCTTTGTACTAGTGTTATGTCAGGTGCAAGTTGACTTTACTTACCAAGATGTATGACTCCACCCTTGCTAGATGGAGATTTCTCTTTCATGGAATAATCAAGAGGTGAGTTAGAAGCCGTCTCCCCAGATGTGAGGCTGTCTAGGGACCTTCTGGAGCTTTGAGAGCCCCACGAGACTTTGCCCAATGCTGCAGACCCACTGGACCCCGACTGTTTCCTGCCTTCTTCACCGTGCATCATGACTTCTTTTAGAAGATCAATTGGTGATGTTTTAATAGACCAAGAGAGACCGAGCTGCCGCAGATGGGCACGGGCGTGGCAAGACAGGGCTTTGCGGGTGTCAAACAGCTGGCCGCAGAATTCACAAAGGACTGTTGGTAGGGACTGCACATCTGTGGAAGCTGGGAACATTATATATTACAACATTATACAGTCAATTTCACTGTACACACACAAACAAATGAAAAAATGCAAAAGCAGAGAGTGTGTTTAAGAAAATAACAGATTAAGCCTGTTATAGTATAAGATGGTACCAAACATAAAACATTTGATTAGAAGTTTTCCGCTTTACCTGACTCAGAAGGTTTTGCAGAAATGACAGCAGCAGCCAAATTCTGCACAGCGGAGCTGCTCTCATTGGTGGATGTCTTCAGCTGAACAGAGACCTCAGTCTCTATAGGCTCAGGCTTGGGTTTTCTATAAAGGGGGTCCACTGCTAGCCGAAAACCTTTCTTAGCTTTTGGTGCCCTGTTAATGGGAGGGTGAGAAGCCTGAGGGATCTTTTCAGGGGTTGTAGAAAGGGACTTAGTGGAAAGAGAGGTCCAAGACTGGCTTGGACCTGAAGACTGAGCTGTGACTGCAGGAGAGGGTGGGGCTTGAGATGGTGCTGCAGATGAGCTGGCTGTATTGTTTGTTTTGGGGGGGTGCACAGCTTCTAGCATGCCACTGCTTACTAGATCCTCAACGGCATCGATTGCAGAGTTTTTCCCCACTAATTCGCTCATCCCTATGTGACGCAGGTGAGAGCGTGCATGGCTTGCCAGGCCTTTTCTATTCTCAAATTCCTCCCCGCAGAGAACACAGATGCACTCCTCAGATATTTTAGGCCGTTTGCTCGAGGATGACTCGGGTGGAGGAGACATGTCAGACGGGCGTTTGGACGAGGTTCTAGATGGACTATTGGAAGTAAGCGCTTCCCTTTTCTCTAAATCAATAGGCTTGAGGTCCTCCTCTTCCATGACCTGATAAAGAAGATCAATAGGACTACCCTTGATGTCACTGTCAGAGATTCCAATCTGCCGCAAATGTGCCCGAGCATGACTAGCCAAGCCCTTGCGTGTCTCATACCAGCAGCCACAAAGTTCGCAAACGTAGACCTCATCATGGGTTTCTGTAGCTAAAAGAATGAAGAAATTGGTGAGAGAAATATACAAAGTTAGCAGGAGACTAATGTGAGATCAACATTACAAATTTAAATACCCTTTATTAAGTTGTGCCTTGCACCTGCAGCTACTCTCCTTCAAAATTTATATTTCTTATAAATTATTGCATGGCTTCCCTTACAACCGTCTTGAGGTGCAACCAAGTCAATCATATTTTATTTTTTTTGTTTACCCAGTTTGTGTGTCCTGATTTCATTTCAGTGCAGAATGAGAATCTTATCATTTCCCCTTTGTCATTTTTGAGAAGTGAGTTGGTGATAACGTGGTAGCCTGCTATCACGACTGTTAATTTGTCCAAAGCCTCACATGGGCAAAAAGACTGGGAGACAGATAACAGGAAACCCAGGTTTGTAAGCATAACGTTCCTGTGTTATGTTATGCATATCTGTGGATCCTCAAAAAAACACATTAAAATAATTAGAAAGAAAGAAATTCTAAGTACAGGGCACGGTCTTTGCAGATAAGACCTAACCTTACCTAACGTGATAGGAGCATCGGTTTCCCGTGGTGCCCACAGCGGCTTTGCTGGGGCTGTGTGCTCTGAGGAAGATGAGCTGCCGCCTTCAGCTGGCTTGACAGGAGAAGGAGATGATGGGGGGACAGTTGTTGAAGATTCATTCAGTTTTGCTGGAGATCCCTGATGATCTACCTTTCGTGGGGTTGTTGTGAGTCTAACCCCGGTGTTGTAAGAGGTAATAGCGTCCTCTTCTTCTGACTGTGTCTTTGATTCCGGCTGCAATGTATTTTTTTGAGGCACTGGCCCAGGTACAGAAGAGCTTGATTTGAAATCTGGAAGGGAGCCATCTCTTTCCTGGATGATCTGGTAGAGGAGCTCTATAGGAGCCCCACTGCTTTCTGACAACGTCACACCGAGCTGGCGCAGATGGAGTCGGGCATGGCTGGAAAGTCCTCGCCGTGTCTCAAAGTACGTTCCACAGACTTCACACATTACTGGCTGCGGGGTTGCTGTGGGGGGAGCTGAAAATTAATGAAAACCAGTGAAATGAAAATAACAAGAATGGGCAGAAACCGCACAAGCAGACTCTAAATAACACCCTAAACCCAATTCCCTGAAATAATGCAATTTTTGGTAATTCACTTAAAAGCGTCCTTTGTGTTTACCTTGCGAATCCATTGACGCTGAAAAATGATGCTGGTTTATTCTGAGAGATGAAAGCGTGGTCTTCCTCTGGATCCTGTTTCTACTGAATGAATGCTGAAATTGTTAAAATGCAGAGGAGCTGTATTAGTGTTGACAACAATTTGCAGGTCATTTTTATAGCTCATTAAATAAACGTGCAATATAATTTCCTTGAAATCCTGCAGTTTATCACAAAAACATCGAAACCAGCTGCTTAAACAACACGATTCAACTGAAACCTAGCATGAAAAAAAGCCCTGTTCACAAACGTCTTCACAGCCGTGGATTAAAACCGGACTGCATCTCTTTAAACAGCTAAACAGTTAAATGAACTCGTCTACTACGAATGTTACTGTACACACTTTAACAAAACAATCTGTAAGCGGTTGAAAGATATTGTAACTTAAAGCTAACTCGGGCTAACCCTATTACAGCCTTTGTTTTGCTCTAAAATGCTAACTTTAGCTGTTGTGCTAGCCTTAAAAAAATCTTGTTTAAGCTTGGAGACGACAAGCTACAAAAGCCAAGGCCTTAAATGGAAAAAAATATTTTTTTTAAATCCTCTCTTTAATATAAAGCAAATTGTGCCAAAAACCCGAAAACACTACCTGTGTGCATCTGTTTCCCTTACAGACACAAGCTCAGCGGAAGTAGTGTTACGCACATTCCTGGTAGTATTCTTTTTCAAATTAAAAGTCAAAAAGTTATAACGTTAGAGGTTTGTTAATGGAGCAACAAAAGTCACTGATGTGGACTGACATTTTGTTCGTTCTCTCAGTAATTTCTAGCTTGGTTGCAGCATATACAGTTATGATATCTGGTGTATGTATATGGAGGTAGAATAATGTACTTTGAATTATACGGGTGGTATTTGTCATGTCAAACAAATACAATACAAAAATGGCAGGCATATGAACATATTATATATAAACATTTGATTTTAATAATACTCTTATGATTTTATTGAAAATGTATACCGAGTACATAAAATCTAAAGGTGAAGATGTTACATGCATACTGTACTTGGAAAAGTTTTTGAGCTACCCGTCATTTCTTTACATTTTGCTTATAAGCAGCTAAACTTTCAGGTAAAGTGGTCTTGAGAAATAGTTTCCCAGCCTTTCTGAAAGTCTTTCAAAGTTTCCTTTGTTCATTGGTTGCTTTTTCATTCATTTTCAGGCTAGTTTTAGTACCTGGCCATTTTCAGACACTGACCTATAAATTATCAAAGCACAAAAAGGCATATAAATCAACCAATAAACCATTGTTGTGTCTACACATGACAGACAACTTAACAAAGAACCAACTTTAAATAGTGTCTTCAGAGACTTTATTGCTAGCAGCATGTGGCCTGTAAACCTTTAAGTTCGGTTAGAGTGTCACAATGTTTGTCACCATCTATTGGTGGATCCGATTTACTGCAAAGTATTTAACTTATGTTAGTATTTACCTTTAACCTCTTAAGACAGATTTCGAAGGTTAAAGGCTAACTTTAATATTTCTGTTATAGTTTGATTAAATGTATTTATGCATTTAGATGCAAATGGGAAGAACGGTGTAATAGTCTTGACATCTATAAAGAATATGTGTTTTTTGTGTTCACATAAATAAATGATGATAATTTGATCATTTGAATGCAATCAATCATTCAGATAAATTAAAATCAACATGCCTAGAGTTAATGGCTTTTATACTTATGTCTCGTGTCATTTTTTCCCCTAAATGTTACAAGGTCACTAATTGTTATATAAAATATATATTTCTTTTTGTTTTTTAAATAAAATGCTAAATCTGAGGTGTGTCTCACAATTGAATAAACATACAGCATTTGTACCTTTTATTTTAATTGGTGTAAAAGAATAGGTGAAGAGCTCTATTCTAACCAGTGGGGAGAGAATGTGACCTGAAAGATGTAGAACATGGTGATGTGACAAAATCACAGACAGTCCTGAGAAAAGCCATCAGTCCTCACAGCAACTAAAAACCCATTCAGACACTTTTCTGTCATCCTTTTCACCCATGTTTCAGCATGCCATCAACTAGCCTATCAGGTTTGGCCCCTGCAGGTTTACAATATTTTGGGGTTTTTTTATTCTCATTTGTCAATAAACATTTTAACTGAGTTCAAAATATCTTCATGGTTAGTGTAGATAAGAGGGGGTATAAAAGAAAGAGACAAACATCTATTCACACATACTGTTCATTTTAAATTGTATGCACTGTGGGACAAAGCCCAAGAACCCACACAGACACAAGGAGGACACTCAAACTTCACACAGAAATTCACCAGCCAGATGGTGGATTCAAACTTGAGACTTCCTGTGAGGCAGCAGTGCTAATCACTACACCACTGTGGTCACCCTGAAAGAAAACAGTCTGAAGTAAATAATATAAAAAAGACTGAAATAAAATATGATGGTTAATGGAAGTTATGTATGAATAAGACATTTTATTAGAAAAAGGGAAACAAAAATCTAATTCAATTCAAAACAAATGTGAATAAGCAGAAAGTATCTTTTTAGCAAAGGTAGGGAAATTATTTTAAATATTTAAAAAAAATTAACTCCTAAATTACATGCACATATGCATGCACATCAGTCTAATCTAGAGAACTGGCTTGTGAAAGTGAAACTTGTAAAGAAGGATTGTTTTGGACTTTTTGTTTTGGTTTTACGAATGGATTATTTCCATCCAAGCCAGAAGTTTTAATTATTGATAGTTTCTCAAACCTTTTAATCAAAACAGTATTGGTTAAGCTGCTGTCTTAACTTAAAAAGTTAAGACAGCAGCTTCTGTTGTAAGCTAAGCTAACAGACTCTTAAGTACAAATTCAATCACGAGACACATCGTTGAGACATCTTCAGCTGTTTATCATCATTTTGTAAGTGGTTAGGTCATTATATGTGAAAACATTCATGTTACGCTTGTCATTTTATAACTATAGAATGGAAATAATTAGGAATATTTTTGTAATATGTTATAATTCATTGGTCTCTATTTAATGTCTCAAGAAAAAATGGGCATGAAATAGCAAAAGCTGTAAAACTTGTGAAAATACAGTTTAAAAAACAAAACAAAATGTTTTTCCTTGACTTTCGGGTCCTATCGTATTGTAGACCTACATCGGTAATTGTTTTTACCTTTATTTTAAGAACATTGATTTTACACGTAATAATTGCGCTCTATAAACAAAACTGACACTGACATTGACCCTGACAATGACAGTCCCACTTTTCCCCAACTATGACATCCCTGCAATTTTGTTGATGTGACAGTGTTTCCACAGTGTACTTAAAAAATATCACCTTATATCAAAGATAAACATATTTAGAATCCGAATTTTATGGGTACTAATTGAATAAGTAACACCTCCAGTTAAT
This sequence comes from Pelvicachromis taeniatus, assembly GCA_015108175.1. Classification (NCBI taxonomy): domain Eukaryota; kingdom Metazoa; phylum Chordata; class Actinopteri; order Cichliformes; family Cichlidae; genus Pelvicachromis; species Pelvicachromis taeniatus. The sequence continues at coordinate 22,156 of VURO01021616.1, forward strand.
CTTAACTTTTACTTTGAAGGGAGTAATTTTCACTTCCGGGGGCCTCAACCGTCTCTCCGTACTTATCGCACGCCCCCCCGTCTCCACTTTGAGTCCTCTATTCTCTTGCAGCCCTCAGACTTCTGCTTCCAACTTCTGTCTCACTTTACATCAAGACAGGTGAGTAGGACATTTATAGGATTCGTCAGAAGTCTACAGCGTGTCTGCAAACTCGACTTTTAATTTCCTCTGAAACAAACGGAGACTGAAGAAAGCAGTTTAGTACTTAAAGCTAACATTAAGCTAGCCTGTCAGGCAGTGCGGGTGAGCGGCTCCCTCCTTCTTGAAGTGTTTAGCCATGTTTCCTTTCTTTGTCCCTGTGCTGCAGCTTGCAGGATACACTGCTCACTTCCTCTCCGCTCTGTTCGACTACAGCTTTTTCTGTTTCATTTCGAAAACGAAATTTAAACATTAAAAGCTTCACTTTTATGACTGTGACTTTGACCCATTACTTGCATTTATCTCTTGGAAAACCAAGCACAGTTCCTACGCGACTGTTAGCGTTTTTTTTTTTTTTTTAATATAAATTATGATGAAGGAGAAATAATCCAGATTTATTTATAGATCGCTGGAAAGCATAGGCCTTTGCATTAATAGCGACTGCTATTTGTAGTAGTACGTCGCTGCTTATTTGCAAGTTTATCGTTTATTTGCACATTAATTTAGCATAAAAGCAATAACAATCCAAAATAGTTGCACGCGCAATAATCCTCGGAAATTGTCTATATAGGCACAACGAGAACCCTGTCATTGGTTTGTGCGTTTCATGGTTATGTAACCTTGCTAATAGGCCATTGTTCCCTGCTGACTGACCATGACTTGCATGTGACACTATGTGGGTCTGCTTAAGTTACCAAGCCTTTGAACCTCCGGGTCTCCGAAGAGCTGTAAAACTTGGCTCTCGGGTTAAACCTTTTTGTTTCCCCCTTTTCCAGTCAAGAAGTCGTATTTGCTTTCTATCAGAGCTTCATCCCAGGCACCATACAACTGAATGTATCTGTGGTGGTCTGTGAGCATTAGAGGTTTGCTGGTAACTGTGTGTGCTGTTTCTCTTTCAGCCATTTGTCTCAAACACCATGTCTGCTGGAAACGCTAAGATTGGCTTCCCTGCCCCAAACTTCAAAGCCACAGCTGTAGTGGATGGACAGTTCAAGGACATCCAGCTGTCAGACTACAAAGGTTTGTAACTACATCTGTCCTCATTGGCCCATTCTGGTTTTTATAGGCCTATGTTTCTACACTAACCGCTTATTTGACTAGAATTAATAAATGACATTGCTTTTTCTTTCCCCCTCCTGTGCTACAGGCAAATATGTAATTTTCTTCTTCTACCCCCTGGATTTCACATTTGTGTGCCCCACCGAAATTGTGGCCTTCAGCGACAGGGTAGAAGAGTTTCGCAGCATCGGCTGCGAGGTTATTGGCTGCTCCGTGGACTCTCACTTCTCTCACTTGGCATGGTAAGAACTCACAGATAATGAAACATAATGAGAATTTGTGGGAATTAGACCACTTCCTGAGCTTTTTACCAATAATAACGTCCAAAACTGCTCATGGATTAAGCGGGTGGATTAAGCGGAACTGCTTCAACAAAAAGAACTGTGTTTAAATGCTACTGTTCACGTAAATGTTGCTGAATCTTGTAATTTTACACTCACTGGGAAGAGGTGACCTTAGTGAATCTCCACGTGTGCATTTTTTTTTTTTTTTTTTTTTTTTTTTTTTTTCCAGAATCCCTGGTTCAGGAAGTCACGATTCAAGGGTGGCAAAGGAAAGAGGCTG
>VURO01021616.1:23996-34597 GCA_015108175.1 Pelvicachromis taeniatus
TATTCCAAAAGTTTTTTTTTTTTTTTTTTTTTTTTTTTTTTTTTTTTTATGGAACTTTTGAAAGTCTGTTTAACAAAACAGTGAGGCGAACGCTATCCTGTGTGCTTGACTGTCTTACTGTTTTGTTTTTGTTTTTGTTTTATAGCAAGGCTGTCTTAGGCTGAACTTATCATAAGTTTACACGAGGTCCATCAAACTGTCCTCGGTTGGCCGTTTCTGTTTAGACAGTTAAGCGTGAAGGATTTTGGCCGCTGTGAAGGAGTGCCCATCCCAGTTTATCTGGAACGTGTTGATAAGGGTAGCTGAGTCATACAGCAGTTTCTAGAAGGCATAAGAAGGCATGTAGCATTACACAACCTGCACAGGTCTTCATTTGGATTGAAGTTAAAATGCATTACATTTGATTAGGAATATCAGTCGGTATGTTTCCTCACTCACCTTGATCAGATTCATTACTTTACAGTAAGCGTATATAATATATTTAGTGTGTTTTAAATGAGAAGAGATTGAATAAGCTGGAAAACCTTCATTCATCAAATCTGAAGCAAAATGAGTTGATATTATAGCCAACAGTTAACTGTTAAAGCTCATAGTTAAAATTCTACACAACACATTTGCTATTAAATATATTAAACAATCTGTTTTGTCAGACACTTAATCATCTTATTGAATTTAATGGATGCCTTTCAAGACATTAAAATCAATGTGTCAGGTCAAGCAGGTTGCGAGAGCAATGAAGAAGGAAGAACAGTATGGGAAGGAGTGGTGATGTGTAGATCAGAGAGAGATGGGTGTACAAGGTTGTGGAGAGAAGCAGAATCTTGAAATGATGTGGTATTATACAGAAAGCCAGTTAAGCTGTTATAGGACAGGAGTAATACGTTGGAGGATGTTCTGGTAACGACACATCAGCTGCATGAACAAGATGAAATCGGGAGGAGTTTGTGTCGTAAACCAGAGAGGATAAAATTACAATAGGAAATCTGAGATGTAACCAGAGCACATGCAAGAAAAGCTGTATTACTACCCGTAAGGGTGGGTGTAACCAACTAATATTACAGAAGTTGATATATGCACTTATATTGATTTGCATTTCCAAACTTGAGCTGATATTGAATTTAAACCCAACCTGATTCCTTACCGTTGTCTTTGCGTGCTCTATTAAGTCCCAGTGCTACTCTGCTTCTGATTGGCTGGTTGAGGTTAGACAGACATTTCAGGGTCAAAGCTAACCAGTAGCAGAGCAAAACGGTGTCTTTGCTGAAGATGGGTTGGTAAACTTCAGTGTTGAATCTCACAACAGGAAGCAGAGGCCAGAAGTGAGACACCTGTAAACTACATGACACTGCAGTATGAACACTCTGCATCATTTTTCACCACATTATTATTTTGCTACTTGGCGTTTGTCAGAATGTCTTTTGAAGCAGAGAACCTCTGAATGCAGTGTGGTCTCATAAAGTTGAGCGACTGATATGTTATCCTCTCAGACACCACCTGTATCTTATCTCATCTCTAACGGCGTGTTAAATGACTCTCCCATTTCGGAGAACTACAAGGTCGAAGGGGTGGTGGGGCAAACGTGAGGTTTATCAGTCAGGAGACCTTTCCTGTGGCTCTTACATGTTTTGTGCTTGTTTAAAAAGATAGATAGATAGATAGATAGATAGATAGATAGATAGATAGATTTCTTTATATTTGGGGTTTTTTTCCCCTTCAGGATCAACACACCAAGGAAGCAGGGAGGTCTGGGTAACATGAAAATCCCCCTGGTATCGGACCTCAGCAAGTCGATCTCCAAAGACTATGGTGTGCTGAAGGAAGATGAGGGCATCTCATACAGGTCAGTTAAATGCCCCTTTTATATAAAATTATTTCAATAAAAACCCACTATTTATTTGGTCTATTTATACTTTAAATGGCAGCTTTGTCTATTTATACTTCCTCTAAAATATTTGTACAAAACTGCAGCATCGTCTTGTGCCTTTCAGGGGTCTCTTTGTGATCGATGACAAGGGCGTCTTGAGGCAGATCACCATTAACGACTTGCCTGTGGGTCGTTCTGTGGACGAGACTCTGCGCCTGGTTCAAGCCTTCAAGCACACAGACAAATATGGAGAGGGTGAGTAAAACTGCCGTGCCTTCCCTCAGTTCATCTGTGTTTACTCGGCATACACTGGTGCTCAGGTTTAGTTTTCTAACTTGTTAATCATACATTTGTCATAAAAATAACTCAAATACTTGTCATTAATTTTATGTGTAACTTCAGATGCTCTAAACTGCATGTCACACATCTAAAATGCAAATGGTTGATTTGTAAATTAACTGTGTAGCTGTGGCTAGACTTGGCAGTTCACTTAGTCCTTCATGTGTTTCCCAACCAGTCACATATGTACTTTGTCCTTTAGATTATTACCAAGTTCGGTGTGTATAAATGTCAGCTTAAAGTAAACTTTGTCCCTCCTGCTACTTCACGCAGTATGTCCTGCTGGCTGGAAACCCGGGAGCGACACAATCGTCCCCGACGTCGAGAAGAGCAAAGCGTTCTTTTCCAAGCAGTAAATGTGAACGTCTCCTACCCAGCTGTTTTCCTCAACATAGCACTTGACCTCAGATGAGAGGGATCCCTATGAAGCAGTATCATCACGTCCAGTCTAACCTGTTAAAACACACCTCAACTTCTAGTGGGGACAGGGGGGGGATGTTTCTTTACATGTTCAGTGTACAAATATTTAGGTAACCACATCGTCTTGATCACTGAAAGTATAGTTTTGTTGTTCCTTTTTCAAAGAAAGTACTGAGATTTTTCCTGGCTGTTGATAATAATTTGCTACCATCTTTATTAAAACATGGAGGAAAGTTATGATTAAGTGTGTGTGTGGCTTATTTTATGAATGCCTGTCCACTTGCAACCACTAGGTGGCGGCAGAACTCTTCTAAAGCTACTCTTGGCTCTTTTTTATTTTTTCCCCTCCTCTTGGTGACTGAGAACTTGAAGTTCTTGGACTAAACCTTTTTTTTATTGATGTTTTTATTGTGGCGTATCACTCTTGGCTCCTGTACCTGGCAGAAGATCTGAGTGCGTCACAAAGCTGCCAAGAGTTGGTTAATATTGGAGTTGCTGTGTTTGACTCAGCACAACAGCCTGTTATTGCCAAATGGTACTGAATCTCATTGGGAAAGATTGCTGGATATGATAATGACTGTCCAAACCACAACCTGCATTTCACCGTTTCACTAAAACTACTGATATCCCGCTGTTTAATATTTCCAATTTACTGATAACGTTTTTTTGAATTATTTAACAATTCAGAGAACAACACTCCAGTACACAATCCTGCTTGTTTTTACCAAATGTTCTCTGCTTACTGGAACATTTTCTCAGTTTTGCGCGAGCCGATTCTTGTAACTCAAACTGGCTCTCAGTAATCAGTCTAACATGTTTATCTGGAACTTTTTTTTTTAACCATTTTTTCCTCACCTAGTGTTCTCACGGCTTGTTTTGGGAAATTGAAAGCAGAATGGGGAAACTCCCTTAACGCGAATAAACCACTCATTGACAAACCTTTTCAATTACACACACACTGTGGTGTAAAGGGGAGCGCGCAGCCCTTCTGACGGGCAATGTGGGAGGGAGTTCCCGGAAACCTATCGTGGTGTGACGTTTGCCGGCAACATTAACCATATACGGACTGACGCTTGTGCGTCAGTAAGGAAAAATCCTACGCTGGGACGTCTCCAACGTCAAGCAACTTCTGGTGTAGTAAACTTCACTGCTGATCAGAGACAGCGGTGTAATTTAATGTTCACGAGAAATACAATAATTTTTGGAGTGGCACTTTTTAAAAAAAATACACGACTTCAAAAACAAAGCAACACGTTTCTTAATTTCATTATTTCATTTACTTAAATATTTACTGTACAGGTAAAAAAAAACAAAAAGAAAACAACAACAACAACGGTCCCATGACGGTAAATCTAACACAAATAACTTACATAAAAAGCATCACAAATAGCAATTAAAGAAAAATGTAAACAGGAAAAGCCAAGACGACACTTTCAAAAACGTATTCAAAAATGCCCTAAGTGTTTTAGTCTTGTATTATTTCTGTGTGGGTGATGTTTCTTTAGATGGCAGAAATCACAATAATCCAGTTTTCATACTAAAAACGTATAAAGACCAGGTTGAGTTGTCAGTCCAGTTACTGTCCAGTGTTTTAATAAGTGCATTATTTCTTCAATAGGACTTTACTTTGGGTGCTAGCATGAGCTGGCAGCCACTGCTCACATGCGTCATGACTTTCTGTTTGAGTTGGGCCACCTGTTCCCGCAGTAGAGAAGCTGTGCTTGACAGTCCAGCGTTGTCATTTTTCAACACTTTAACCTTGTCTTCGAGACGGGCGATGCGCTCCAGTTTGCGCCTCCGACACTTTGAGGCTGCGAGCCGGTTCCTCAGCCGCTTGCGCTCCGCTTTCATCCGCTCCTGATTCTCCAAATCGACGGGGGACATGGGCGGAGAGCTATTGTCGCTGCTCTGCATGTCGGGGACTGTCTGAGGCTCCTCTTTCATCCCTCCGAACCGCTGAGAGTGGATGCCGGCCCCGGCCAGTGAGTGCTGGAAGTGGTGTGATCCGTGCGCAACGGCTTGAGGATGCTGGTGGTACTGGTGATGCGGCAGGTAGCTGATGGTGGTGGAGGGATAGCTGGCTCCAGAAGTCAGGCTGGGGTTCGTGTGGCAGCTGCTCAGGGTTGTATACTCGAGCGGCTCCGGTTGCATGGATGAGCCGAAAACCGAGGCTGGAGCCGAGCAGGCAACCCCGCCGGTGCCGATGGACACGTTTGGAGGAGCCATCTGGTTCATCTTGTGTAGGTCGTCCAACGCTTTAACAAAACCGTCGGCAAAGCCCTCCTGCTCCTCCGTGATCCCGCGGTTATACAGGTACTGAGCAGGTGTCGGCGTAGTGATGACCCCGTTGCTGCTCTGGACGATCAGTCGCTCTAATTCAGGAGAGGCGAGCTTCAGGGAGCCCACTTCTGCCGTCCCCGCCGGATAGAAATCACTGTCGGCGCGCAGGTGCTGTGACTTGAAGTTTGAGTTCCGATATGTATCGGAGAAGTTCAAGTTCATATTCTGCTTAAGCAGCTTGTAGTCCTGCAGGGCTGCGCCTGGATGGCCATAAGCAGAGAGAAACGAGTCGTCATAAAAAGGCTGTTCCATTATTGTGGACATATTTCAAATCAGACAGTCAAATACAAGAGTGCGCTGCAAAAGATGTTGCTCGGACACCGAGGCTTCAGTGTCCCAAAATGAGTCAATCTCCAGCACAAAGTCCCGCTGTATTATTATACTGAAGACCAAAGCTATCAAAACAGAGCAAAACTTCCAAATAGTGGAACTGTACTGTACCAAGTCGTCGATTTGTACCTTTAGTTGGAATCAAAGCGGAGTCCAGTGACTAACTCAGATGTTTTCATTCCACTCGTGAGAAGGAGAATCTGTTCTTCTACAAGTGTGAGCGCCACTCGTGTTTCCTTGTTAATGACAGGCGGCTGACGCGCTCTGCAGTATTTATATAGCTTCTCCAGAAGACGCTCTGATTGGTTGTTTCTATATTGTCTCCGACCGATCTTGACTTGACGCAGCTTCCAGGAAAATAGACTGTAAACATGACAAGACCTATTCGGCGTAGGGGAAACTCAGTCCAGGTAGGCATAAACACATAAAATAGGCTCCCTCAAGCATTCACACTCGTAGTCATTTTTTTTAACAAGTCAGTTGAAATGTTAGCCACAGCCCGAAAGCGATTCAAAGCCAGCGAGCCCTTTCCAGCTCTGTTCGGACACCTAAACCGCTGCCACTTTGCCTTTCATCCTCAACAGCGATCCCACCAGTAAAGATATATAATCTGGTGCTGAGTCATGTGCTACAAACTGATATCGGCCGGTCCATATTTGGCTATCCTGGCGCACCGGTTCCTCAATGACATGAGCAGGAAGCCAATCCCATCCTGGCGCACTTCCAGCTTCGGGGGATGTGGGAGGAGAAGGGGGAGGGAGGTGCGTCGCTGCCCCGCTTTACCCCGCAGGCAGGGAGAGGATGGGTAACTCTTGGGCGAGATGTCTTCAAAAACGCACGAAGCCTAACGGGTGTCTGGCAAGGGAAGACATGTTCGGTGAATCAGAGCAAACTATTAGTGTTTTTAAAAAAAAGTAAAAAAAAAAAAATGAAATAAACAACGTTTAAGGCTTACAGCCATAAGATGGAGGGAGACAATAGTCAGCCAACTCGAATTCGCTGTTCAGTATTTTGAATTTTCCATGTTTCACTTGCTCATATGTTATTTGTGTTTATTTGTTAGTGTAATTGTGAACCTACTGCGTTCCTATGGCAGCATAAACACATGACAGAACCTCTCAGGTATTTCAGACTAAAGACACGTCACGTGCCCTCAACACCTGTTTGATAGAAAGACGTCTTTGTCTCCCCCGTATGGTAATGTCCTCTGAATCATGACCCAGAAGGCCATGCGCACACGCACATCCATGTTTTTTCTTCAGTTTTTTTTTTTTATCTTATGCTTACACTTGTCCTTAGGTCACATTCTGTTTTGCTCGTGTGTACATGTGTTTCATTATGGCGGAACCAGAAGAAGTCTAGCTGCATTCTTTAATTATTTTACACTTTTTTTAAATCTTCTATAATATTAGAGACTTTTGCCAGACTGCGCCATGTCAGTAAGGAAAATGTGGCTGATAGCTGGGTAATTGCAGGTCTTTTGGATGGCAATTTGAGCAATTGTGTCTGCATTTGTGGCTTCAAAGTATTACTTCAGCATTTTAGTACTGTAATTTGATCACAAAAGGCAGATTAGCTAAGAAAACTCAATGTAGAAAGAGCACAAGGTGAGATATTTTGACTTTTATTTCCAAGAATGGAATTATTGGAAATGAAATTCACAAATTCACAACTCTACTTCTGAATCCTATATTTTCTACATCTTTCTTTGCCTTTTGAATTCAAGCCACACACATCAGGTTTGAAAATACCTGATTTTTCTTTCTTTTTTTTAAGTTTCTAGTGAGATAACCTGATGTCATCACAGTGACATCATCAGGGTTATTTGTCAGACTTTTGTGAGCTCCTCAAAAGACACATAAGGTGTCATACAAATACAGCAGTGCATGAAGAAACTGGTGAAAAAACTGATCATGTGGAAAATTGGTCTAGTGAACCTTAAAACCTTCAAGAAAAAAAAAAAAGAACTCAAATTCAGGCTGAAACAGTTCCACAGCAACTAAATGAACAACCTTGATCTCCATGACTGAGAGCCTCTTGGGGGAATTTGGATACGATAAAATACAATAAACCTCCCAGTCCCCATTACGAGGCCAGTGGAAAACTGGAAAAACTCCAGAGTACACTTGCATTTTTATTTCCATTTGATCAAAGCCAAATTACAGACTACAGAGACACTGATATTACTGAGTCTTTTTTAAGATTTAAAACTGCTGCAGAAATTAAGGAAAATAAGCCACATATCCATTTTAATGTTTCAGTTCAACGTCAATTTTTTTTTATGGATATGGCCTGGACCCAAAACACACACCTCCTGATTGAAGGAGGCCAAGTACTAAATAGTGGCCACACAAATTTCATTAGACTGCATTTACTGAATGCAGTGTCCGCAGCAGCAACAGGCTCTGTTGAAAATCGCAGTAGATAAAATACCTAAAATGCTCTAAAATACCTTGATACCTTCAGCTGTGCCTCTTACCACGTTCTAGGTGATGCAAATGTGTTGCTGTTATTATTACCGTTATTTTATCCTCAATACTTTACATCCCCCCCCTTTTTTTTTAATTATCTGAGTCTAAATCGAGGTTTGGTCAGCTGTCATGCAGCAGTCAGCCTGTTAGTGCGGACAACACCAGGGGAAACAGAGAAACAGAAGTAGTTCAGGGAAACAGGGCAAGGTATCAGTCAGTGGTCAGTTCCACTTTCAGAGTGATCTCATCCACTTACTAAAAGTCACGATAGTCACTGCTTTGACATAGCACAAAATTGTGACCTCTCCTTGCTCATGGCTTGATAGTGACAGCTGTTTGCCTCAGATAAGATGGTAAGTAGTGTGATTATTTCTGGTAATATTTTATTATATTATATCTTCTAATGTATATTACTGTGTCATGGTTTTTCTTTTCTTTTTTTGGCAGATCTCATCCCTGATCTAATCAAGGAAATGAAAATCCTTTCTCTTGATGGGATATTTTACAGCATATAAGGTTTCTTATTTGGCATCCCTAATTGGCATCGTGGTTTTGTTCTGAACCATTTCTTGCTCCTGTGCACATGATTATGTGTGGCGATAGACAGAAATTCACAGAATTACTGAGCCAACACCTCATACATGCAATTCTGTCACTTTCTTTGAACACTGGTGTGATTCAGGTTGACAGATAGGACAGCATAAAACAAAAGCAACAGCCACACGCACAAAAAAATAAGAACAGTAAAGGATTAAAGCATCCAAGAAGCATATAGGTGAAATAAACCACATCGGTGTCGACAGCAGCTGTGGCTAAACTGTATAAAGATGGTTTTTGGTTTCTCTGATTGTTTGGTTTGTCAGTGGCCATTAGCACATCACTGACTGAAGCCAGCAGAGAAACGCTGAAGGCAAGTGAACTGTGTGAGGTAGGAGTCCTTAACAGCACATAAGGGAAAGTCATTGAATTTGTCACAGCTGTAAAGTGTGTCATTTAGAAGAAAGTCTATAATGTCAGTGAGACACCTGTATTAGTTTAATTCTGAGTCACACTTCCAAAACATTTTTTTTTACTGAGAACTGAACGATCTGGATATTGCCTTCACTGCTGACATTTAACCACAGTACGAGATGAAGTACAATAATCGAAGTGTTAGAGCAAAGATGACTTTACGGGAAATTAGAGAGTCTGATTTGCAAAATTCAGGTTGTTTGGAAGAATTAAAAGGAAACGTGACGGCTTGGATTCCTTTGTTTTGTGTAAATGTTCTCTCGCCAGAAGGAAAATGCCACTTGATTGCGTCTTCTCCGACCATTTTCTTTTATGCCTCTGTTTGACTTCAAACAAAACTTTAAAAAGTACAAAAGTGAAAAAAATGCCTGTAAGCTGCTGATGTTCATTTGGCCTTGATCTCAACTTTAACTCCCTCCTGTCCTTCTCTCCTACACAGCCTATTCAGGCACTAAAACACTTCCCGGCTTAAGTAAATGAACCAGAACTAACGTCTCTCCTGTGTTTTTGGCAAGGTCTTCCATGCTGGAAGCTCAATGACCTGGAAGGGGCCTGTAGGTGTGGTGAGTAAGGTAGGGGTGTTCGTCAGGGCAAAAAAGCTGGCTGTCCCCTTAAGGAGTGGACAGCTCACTGCCCCAGCGCAGCATATTAAGTCAAAGGACTGTTAGTCAGTCCTTAAAGACTGTGAGGGTCATTTTAAATCAACGCTAACAAGCCGCCATCAGTTTCTCTTCCACCCCCTCTACCCTTCCCTCTGCACTAAAACCCTCCATACACCAACAGCCCTTTACTTTCCTTCTTCCTCCCCTTCATTATTATTTGGCTGCCCGTGGGAAATCGAGCCGCCCTGTGCATGTAATCGCTTTAATGAATGCATGTTTAATCAGCATATTTTTCATCTTTGGCTCCCAGATAGTGCCAAGAAGCCTCGTAGCAAAGAGAGACCTTTAGCACAAGGCATGATGACTGCTGGGGCCAAATGAGTGTGGCAGGAAAAGACAGTCAGACCCAGCTGTCCCCGCAGGCTGACGTAACACATATGGAGCTGTCTTTCCCACTTCCTTTCCATCTCCACGGATGCTTTAACTCCATGTCACTCTGCCAGTCTGTAAGAAAAAAGGCAAACAGCAGGAAGTGGGGCAATTAGATCTAATCAGATTTTAAATGCTCATTTGGTTATTAATTGAGCTGGCTCCTTGTTGCTTTTTTTTTTGTTTGTTTCAAAAAGATGAAAATATCATAATTATCATGAGTTGGAGTAGAACTGTGACGTTAGCTTCAGAATCGTTGGAGACGCCATTTTTCAATCAAAGCAGTTGGAGACGGCAATATCAATGTCAATCCATTATTAATGATTGCTTACTGATCTGTTACCTAACACCAGAAATCGAGTATGTCGCCATGCTGGCAGCTTCTTGAGGCACTATGCGGAGTCTGTCCTAAATGCTACATAACAACATGCGAACAGCGACAGTGTTACGTGTTAACTCATTAATGGTCACAATGTGAGTTTTAGTGTCAACATGCTGATGTGCTCTAATTAGCTTTAAGACAAAGTTCTGGAGTTTTGTCGCAAATAGAGAGATAAACCAAAAGGCATTTTCACACATGCACTGCAGCTTTGAGGCTTTCTAGAGATTTCTTGAATGAGGTGTACGTGAGAGGACGAATGTCTGGCACAATTAGATCAATTATTCAAATGTTTTAACATTCTAATTTCATAATATAAAGTCTGTTTCTTGTTTTGTGCCAGAAGTGTGAAAGGAAAACACAAATTGCTTTTTTTTTTTCTTCTTCTTTTTTTTTTTTTACATGAAAATTTCTGC
>VURO01021616.1:34617-50466 GCA_015108175.1 Pelvicachromis taeniatus
TTTTAAAAAAAAAAAAAAAAAGAAAATAAAATTTTTTTTTTTTTTTCTTCTTTTTTTTTTTTTTTTACATGAAAATTTCTGCAACAATTTTAAAAGAAATTGTATTCAAAACCCACAAATACCAACTTTATACTGGAAATTGGGAGAAATTAGCCAAAAATCAATAAAATACACCCTATAATGATCACAAATGACTAATTTATCTACTCATTTTCAGTCCTTCAGCTGCTTTGCAAACATGGTCCTGTTTGCAAAGCTGCAAATTTCCCCTGTTATTGACGCAAACATTAAAGGGAAATTGTGACTTTTTGATTAATTGCGAAAACCCTGACTTCACAACCCCTGTTGCTATTCCTGCAGTAAACATGGCAACAATTAAAACAAAACACAAAGACAGTCCCAAAATGGTCCACGACTTGCATTTAGGACTTCTTTAAAACATAGCGCTGAAATGAAAAAGGTGAGCAAAAAGTCAAACACTCCATTTTCCGCAAACTCATCCAAACAAGACACGTCAAACCTTTGCTGTGAAACTACGAGGGAGGACTGACATACTGTAAATGACTAAAAGACTCAGACTGTTGTGACATAGAGGGTGGCTTAACCTTTAATACATACGCCCATGTCATTGTGAATACAAGGCAATACTATCGTCAGATAAAATCTGAACTGAGATTATAGCGGGATTCAGGCTTTCTTTAAGCTGCTAGATCAGGGAGGAGAGATGCTATGTCTTGCGGATGTTTGAGTCCTGTCTGACACCAACCAAGAGTTCCTCTTTGTGTGAAATTTGGAGAAGTGAATGTGAGCTGGCTGGGGGCCAGGGTGTGGAGGATTTGGGTACACCACATTTTCATTTCCCCAGTAAGTTGCAGTAATGGGTCAGCTGTGGTGCCAGTGTGGCAACAGCAAGCTTGCAAGGGTTCAGGTCAGGAATCAAGCAAATGGATGCACAAGCCCAAAACACATTTAAGAACAAATATTCATGATTTAATGAGAAATTCCATGTACTTTATTGACCTTTATAAGTCACAAATGACTTTCAAAAGTCATAAACAAAGTCATGACACAGTAGTCCTTATCGGTGTGCTGTAACTCTTGTCTTGGGCAAGCTTACTATTGATAGATTTTTTTTTTTCCCAACAGGATCTGAGTGATGTAAACTTAGGGGAGCCCACCTAAAACTCAAAAAAGGAAGTGACTCTGTGCAAAAACAATCCATCACTACAAGCGTCTGAACAACCTGTCTGAAAATTCATGTAATAATTCTATTATAATATAATATTATAATAAGGTTTGTTCCTGCAGACACAAACCTGTGAGGCGACTAGAAGACTGTACTATAAGAAAAACGACATAACTGTGCTTTCCATTTAATGGCTGTGTTGCATATTTGGGAAAACAGTCACAGCTTCCGACAGAAAATCAACCATTTCCAAAAATGTGTCAATGTAGACAGTACGTCTTTCCATCCATAAGCGCTTACATAACCTTTCTTTGTAGTGAGTGACTTACTTCGTGTACTTGTGACACAGTATGCTGTTGCTTGTTGATCATAGATTTTAGACTACTGTAATTAATATTATTGTTGAGGGCAGGAGCAGTGCTGTGATTGCTTTTCACCATGTTAAGGCTTCATCTATGGGCATGCATTTATCTGTGCCTTATGAATTTGTGCACATATGTTCCACTCCAGCTTGTGGTGTCTGCAGTATCCCTCTACTAAAGCTGTCACTCCTGTGAAAATGAAAAAAGAGCTCAAATATATGTTGACCTGTGAGAAAGAGGACTCATTCACATGATGGTTGATCGTAGCATTAATCGCAGTAGCGGGTAAATGACTTGGCTATTTACTCTCGGGATGTCAGATGAGAAGCTGTGGTATTGGTTTGAGGTGAGAGCCTCACTTCAGCCTACACAATTTCCCAGCAGGTAATTTAAATGAGAAATGGTAGCTATGTTTATCTTTCAGGGCAGAGTTAGTGTTGCTAATGTTAGATTATATTACTGATATAGAAAAAAAGTTTGAAACCCAGACAGCATACCCAGGAAACAGATTTCCAGGAAAACTTGGAAATCTGTTTGTGTGTTGTTTATATATTTATATAAATACAATTTGAAAATATTTTTTGATTTGTGTGTAATTTTCATCGTTTCCCGATTGCTAAAAACAACAATGAAATATTCTGAGTGCCTGTGGTGAGAGTTAGGGTTAGAGTAAAGGATAGGCTTGGGGTCATCACTGATGATGACTTAGACCTCAGAAGGTTAACTGCCATGCAACCGAGAGCATCTTCATTATGAGAAATGTTTACCAAAGAGACACACAAAGGGGAAGGACAGTCTGTCTAATTGCGTGTTTACTAGAGATCAATGTTGCGAGTCTTGGTGAAACTGTGTAGGCGCCAAAAGCGCATTTTTGATGCTCTCACTGTCACTGATGATCATTAAACTCAGCACTTCTTAACTCCATTGCTTCCTGGAAAAGAAAGAGACGTGCATAGAAACGGATGGCATGCTAAAATAATGTAACTGCTGCCAGTGACATGAAAGTGTGAATGTTGTGCACCAGCAAAAAACAGGAGCGATATATATATATATATATATATATATATATATATATATATATATATAGCAGCACCAGCAAACAGGAGCGCTATATATATATATATATATAATGTAGATGACTTGCTAGTTTATGTTCAGTGGGTTCAGTGGTTCAAGGGTGGTTCCCCACCCATTTATTCATTCATCAGAACAGCAAGTTCATCAGGCTGTACTCAACACATCAATGTGCATTTTGATAACATTGCTGAATCCTGATGGCCATGCTGTTTCAGAGAAACATGGCTGTACATTAAAACCTTAAAAAAATAAATCCGATTATCAGTGCTGGTAAACGTTTAAATAAGCGTGTGCAACTTTAAAGTTACTGTTTTGATTTCTGTCATTACAACGTACCAACCAACAATATCAAAAACTTAAGACAAAACTAAGATAATATTATTTTCGTATTCAAATTTCTTACAGTGAGAGGGGTTACAGTCATAATACATGCTAAGTTAATCTCCTAATTAGTCATTCTAGCCCCTCAAACTTTCATCTGAATTCAGGAATCAGAAGCGTTTCACTCAACCTCATTATTTACTGTCTGTTTCACAGCAATGTAGCGATGACACCAGCAAGTGAAGCCCACTTCTATTTAACTTACCAGAAGTGGTTCACCAGCTTGGGTTTTCACACACAGTCGCACATATGTGCACGTGCGCACGCACACATACACACACACACACACACACGCCGACAGGAACTTTCCTGTCAAAGGATAGTTGTTCTCATACTAAGAAAGCCAAGTGAGAGAGTACAAAGGCGGTCAAAGGGGATTGCTTTTTATATCTACATGCACTGAATGCCTTCACTCAGCGCTCTAACAGCTTCCGTGATCATTTGTGCCAACCTGTAAACGAATCAAACTGTGAAAAGAGGCATTTCAGTGCTTAAATGAGCAGCCTGCCAGTCTGCTCCATCATTTACTGGATCTGCTGTTTTCAAGTCTTTTTACTGACGTTTGTGTGTGTGTGTGTGTGTGTGTGTGTGTGTGTGTGTGTGTGTGTGTGTGTGTGTGTGTGTGTGTGTGTGTGTGTGTGTGTGTGTGTGTGTGTGTGTGATAATTCTGTCAGCCTTTTGTACTGGGATGCCTTTTATCTCACAGCTCTCTGATGTAAAAAGAATTTCCTGATAAATTACTCACCATCATATTGCAGCCTACAGATCTTGTAGTGTAATACATATGTAAAGGTGTATAGGTGGCTGCCTTGATGTGCCACACAGTGTGCAGGGAAAGATATGCTAATTATCATGTGACACATATCGGAAAGCCATTTTAGCACCCAGTATTTAACCAAATCTAAGACGTATTTGTACCCCTGTAAAATTCTGCCCAGCAACAAGGAACAATTACCAGCCACGACATTAAAACCACCTGTCTAATCTTCCGTGGATTACCCCCGTGCCACTAAAGTGGCCCTGACCCTTTTGAGGTGTGGGTATGAGTCCACTGTGGGTGTTTTATGACGTCTGCAGCTCGTCCTTTGGGTTCTGTGGGTTGCAGACCCACATGAATAGAGTTTGTTCCAGCACATCCCGCAGAAGCTCTATTGGGTTCAGAGGAGGTGGAAGCTTCCTTAGGCTTGTTGAGCCATTTCTCACCAGGTTTTGCTATATGACAGAGCGAACTGTTCTCCAGGGGAGGCTGCTATTGATAACGTGACTCTAACTCTTTCCCCCTTGAATGCCTTGTTTCTATTTTCTGAGATGAGCAGTTTCTGTCATATTTCAGGCCTGCTTTCAGAACAAAGTGGCCGGGTGTGCATCAGAAGTTAGTGAGAGTGATCGCTGCCTATACAGCTTACTAGGGCTACCCTCGGAAAAACCCAGAACCTATTCTAATGGTTGTCAAACCACGTCTTTATCGATATATATACTGTGGTGTCAAAATTCGTCATCAAGGGTACACAGGAGGTCACATGTTGTCTTTAATGGGGAAAAAGCTAAAACTAAGAGTATTTTTAAAAGTAACTGTGAATATACCATGAGCGGGGAAAAGCAAGTGAGAAAAGTAACAAGTCTTGTTGTCTTTTTTTTTTCAGTTAATAGCTGCCAAGTCATTGCACTGAATCTGAAGCACTACAGTTCTGAAACAAGTCCTGCAAAACAGACATAAGGAAACTTTTGTCATTTATAGAGTCAAGATAAAGAGAGCGAAGAGAAAAAGCAGTTTCACTAACTTTATTGCACTGAAGTGGTCTACAACTGGGAACAAGTGTTAATGTGACTGAAAACGTTTCATCCCTACACGGCAGATTTGTTAAACCAAGCGAATGGAGATTGAATCTGCGTTTGCATGTAGCTTTACATGATGAATGAATTTAAACTTGCTTTCAAGGCCGTGGGATTGTAAAACTGTTTCAGCTGCGTCACCTAAAAAAAAAATACATGCGCAACTACATAAGGTGTGAAGTGTTTTGGTTTTACTTGTTTTTGATTTTTTTGTGGATTCCACTGTGGTTACCTTTCTGTGGTTTGATGACTTTTTAAACAATCCCCTGCATATTACGAACGAGTGATTTCATCCTAGAAATTAAACAAAGAAAAAACTCCACCGTATCTTTCTTTTTTCAAGTAAATCACCCTCACAGACCCACTTTTTCTGTTATGACAAGTAGTTTATGGTGAAGCGTGAGTGGGATTCTGTCGTCGACTGCTGTCACTGAGTAAGTTCACCGTCTTGCTGATCTGCTCTTTTCTAACAGCTCAGAATTCCTCAGAAATGTCACTTCTGACCACAGATTGTGGTTGTTAGCCAAAGTTCCAGAGACTTGCTTTAAAATAGAAGTAACAAAGGCAGAACTTACCGAAAGCCTGATTTAACTTTGATTTCATAAACCTCTTCATCATTAACCAGAACTCTGTTTGCTGTTATAATTCCAGCTTGCACAACTATTGCACAAGTGAGCAATGTTAATAGCGTGATTTCCTGATTCCAATAGCCAGTGCACGGCCTACAAGTGTTCAGTACAGCAAAGATTTTGTGAAATCAAGCCTGTTTATTCAGATAGCATGACATTTCATTAATCAGTTAGCTCAGTTTGCTCCACAAATGAAAAGAAAAATGGGGTCAGTGGTCAAAGTGCGTTAGAACAAGTTACTGAACTTCAGATTGCACCTGATGCATCGTGTGAGTGTGACAGTTAATGTGGTGTACATGTAAAATAAGAGCTGTATGACTGTTTGAGTGTGGTTTGAAGAGTTAGAGTGCTTCAAGGAAAGTGCAATGTACATGCCAGTTAATGTACCAATTTGCTTATTCTTTTATTCACGTTTATTTGTAAATGCTAGCAAAACTCATTTGTCTCCTCTCTATCCTCATCTGTTTTTCATTACATAGTTTCACCCCTCATATTTACCCCCTTAGACTCCCATGAGAGCAAAGGGAAACAGAAATAGAGCAAGGGGGAAATGCAGAGTCATTTGTAGTCATAAAAAAAAAACAAAAAAACACCCTCCTGCACAAGCGCTGAAATACATAAGTGGTGAACACTTTATCAGCATTTCACAAGAGGTGAAGGGAATGCGCTTGCCTCAAGAACTCTTGAGTTTATCAAAACATTTGGATTCATTTCAGAAAGGTGCAAATTATAGAGCAAACACCCAACCGTTAGTGATGAGGCGCAAGGCTTAAAGATGCGTCCTCGTAGCGTTCAGCTGTGTGTCAGGTAGCGGTAGAGACAGGCGTGACTGGGAGAGGTCTAGGGACACTTTCATCAATACTCGCTAGAATGAAACTACTAATATAGAGAGACTGAGAGAGAAAGCTTTTAGTCAGATAACCACAGCCAGCTCAATTCTGTCTGGCAGTGAAACGGTTAAACTGCACTTTTGCTTTTTCTGCCTCCCAGCTGTCTGGTATTACTGGTGGAGCCTGATGCCCAGAAATGAGGTGGAGGGTGTTATCAATCAGATGGGTATGATAGTAACCATTGGGCAATGCGTGAAAAAAAAAAAAAAGACTTTGAGATTTTTCTCGGGAAAACTGTTTCCCTTCGTTTCATGCTGTCTGTCTTCTCTTCTTATCTATCTATACTTCTACCTGTTTGTCTTCCTCTTTCTTCTTGTGTGCATGCATACATTATGTGTGCTTTGCTGAGCATGGTGTGTGCCCTTTGGGTGTTTTTTTCAATGCAGACATTCTTGGCACAAGCATAGTACTTAAAATTCTGCCCAGAGGCAACACTTGACCCTTGTTTACAGCACAGGTGCGTCCACAATAATGATGAGATTAAGTCTTCTTGTCATGTTGTTACTTAACTTTATCAAAGTAAACAGGAATACAAGGGTGCACACGCAGACACTCGGCTAGCTGACGCCTCGCCTTCTGCTCCAGCATGGCACAGAGATCGTTATAGTTTTTAGATTAGATTAGATAAAACTTTATTAATCCATTGGGAGGGTTCCTCCGGGGAATTCAGTAGTAGAGTTTTAGGTAAGCCTTTAAGTTTGGACTTTAAAGGCTTGCTTAACATGTGCTGTTGTTGAACATGTGCTTTTTTTTTATTTGAAACAAATCTGTTATGTTAAAAGCACTTATGTTAAGCACTTTGAATCACCTTGCTGTTGAATTGTGCTATATAAATAAACTTGCCTTGCCTTGCCTTGCCTAAAAGACTGATTTACTGCACGGACTTTGTACCTTGACTGAAAATGAAATCTCAAGTTGACGACTGAATTTGTTACCCCTGAAAACTACTTAAATATG
Source organism: Pelvicachromis taeniatus (assembly GCA_015108175.1). NCBI lineage: Eukaryota > Metazoa > Chordata > Actinopteri > Cichliformes > Cichlidae > Pelvicachromis > Pelvicachromis taeniatus. Next base: position 41,933 of record VURO01021616.1, read on the forward strand.
TTTATTGTGGCTACAAAAATATATAGCCCTGATCTATATAAACCAAATAAATTTTACTAGGCTACTTACTTCCATAAGTGTGCCTTTTTAAAGGTTTGATATTGTCTGGTTTGTGATGCAGCAGTTGCCTAATCCAAGATTACTTTCTTCTCTATGGTAGACAATAAAGTCATCTTATTTTATAAGCTATCTTCATGACAAAAAGCAAAGTCTGCAGCCATGCAGAGGAATTACCATTGATAGGCTTATAGCCCAAACCTGATTACCCCAGAATTAAACAAAAAACAAAAAAAAGAACCCCAAAGTAATTATTTTCCCCAGTTTTTCCTGAAAACACTGCTTTAAAAGAAAAGAGTTAAAATGTTGAAATGTGTAGCGAGCTACCAGTGTTGTGTTGGATTATAATGTAGGCATACTCCACTTTACAGGCCAAGCTTTTAAAACACGTGAGTATTAAAATTGTAACATGTGGTGAATCAGTTAATTAAAAGCCAAGATTAGTTTGTTTCTGTATGTGGTCAGCTAATTAGCCAGCTATGTTAATTAACTGCCCACAATGATAAGTGTTAATGAACAAAGCCGCAATGAGAACCCATTAATCTAACTAATTATAATCAGTAATGATCTGGCTGAACACCTAATATGTGCAGCACCTCTTTGTCGTATAAAGATCACCATCTCAGGTGTTATTTTACAGACTTTTACTTTCCTAAATGACGGAGGATGCTTCTCGCAGACAGTTTGATGAAGTAACGTACTAAATCACGGTGACCTAGTGTGCATAATTTAGTTTTAAATCGCATTTACACTCTACTCTAAAAGAACTACACACATGGATGGATTTGGGGTTTATTCCACTGCAGCTCTGCATGAAAAAAAAAACCCTTTGAAAAACCTCTGAATTAAATTGATGTAATAAGCTAAATCTGATTCCTGTCTTTGAAAATACTCAGTCGGTTCTCTCAGCATGCATCTTGTTTTTAATTTACCATCTCTCACACTCATACCATTGTGGCATTTTAAAAGACACAGATCTTCATTCATCAAACATGTGGGAACGAGGACCTCATATAAATATGATTACCACTGATTATAGTACTTCAAAAGTACTGTGAGTGAGACTGTGGTACACAGTGAGAGTAGCTCTCATTCATAAGAGACTGAAACACGGCAAGGCACTAACCTCACATCCTGTGTAAAAGCAGCAGGAAATGCTTTATTTCCTGTAGTGAAGTGTAGGTGGGGGCTATTACATATTTGCTCGCTGTGTATATTTGACACATGTGAGTGTATGATTGTCTGTTAGAATCAACATTTTATCCGAAAATCTGTCACCCACCATCTATTTTTTTTAATTATTTTTTTTAGAAACATCCTCCCTTAGAAAGGCAACTTGATAAATACATTGAAACATTGAAACATGGGATAATGGCAGGATTCTCCTGGGTGATTATTAGGTTGCCATAGATGCATTAGCATCACTTAAGTGTGAAAATCTTTCGTATCAGCTCCATCAGTCATTTAAGCAGGAGCACCTGATACTGTTGAATCTATCCAGCTTTGTTGTCATTACTTTGTTTTCTTATTGCCTAAATGATGTCAGTACATTTCTAAGAAATTAGGTCATCTGACATAAGAGATTTGACGCACTGATAAGATTAGGTGTCTGTGCTGCTAAAGAAAAACTCGAACCTGTGGTCTGAGGCCCTTCACGTATACATCACACTTTTCTTACATTTGTCGACTTGTGTTTGATGAACTTTTACACCTGTGATGACCTTAAGATACAGAGGTAGTCCTTCTGTTAGTGATGTAAACAGTCGAATTCACCAGAATACGTGACCTTGTTTTGCAATTGCGGCCGCATCCCTCTTGACTAACGAGTTGGATGGAGCGCACGCGTACACACACACGCGCGCGCTCACACACACACACACACAGCTGCTACCTCTGATCCCTGAAAATACTATACTGTTGTCAAGGAAACAGCCAAAGCTTATTCTGTGTGTGTGTTTGTGTTTGTGTGTGTGTGTGTGTGCACATTAGTAAATCTTGGAATAGCTTCAGTGACGCATACATTTGCTCGCACCATGCCAGCTAACCGCCCTCTTTCACCTCCCCATTCTGTTACAACATACATCCATCTGTCCTCTGATCTTTTCCCTTTTCATTTCTTTTCTTTCTCCACTTCATGCTTCAGTCTTTCTCTCTTCTCTCCATCTTGCTCTGGTGGTCTCTTACTTCCCACCTCTCTCTCCTCTGCTTTCCTTTCCTTTCATCGTATCAAAGTGTTCTTTACATCTCCTTGATTGATTACTGTTATTTCCAGTGATAACATCTTATTGGCTCAGCAGAACTCTCAGCAGAAACACTACTGATCAATCCAAGTCTAATGTGTGCTGAAAAAAAGTTGAGAAAAATCAGAATATTTCACCGAGAAAAGAGGAGACTGCACCACAGGCTACCAAAGCTTGTTAGTTTGTGAGATCAGTGTTAGCAACTCTGCTTATGAGCCATGTAAGGTTTATTTTTACAGGCAGTAAAATCCCATGAGGGAGTGATGACTTCATATTGTCTCTGATTAATGGTTCGACATGAGGATGGGGGGAGGATGGAAAGCTCAGCCAAAATCCCTTCTCCTCTGTCCCTTCAAGGCATGTGCAACCTACATTTATACAACAACAACGATGATCTGGTGGCAAACATAAATCTTATTTTCATATCTGACTGTTGAGTGAAAGGCTGCCCAGCTGTCACTTTCCACATGACATGGATTTTATTGTTGCTGATCTGATAATTATCCCCATAAATAAAAAATCTGAGTGGCTCCAAGATCTTGTATAACACTTTTGGCATTTTTTTAAGGCTGTGCCACCTAATATGGATTAATTCTGACATGACAACAATAGCTATTTTTAAAGACTAATCCTTAATCCACCATCAAATCCATCCTTCACTACTGATAAATAACTTCAATGGTTGTGTTCACACTTTTAGAGCTTCTGAACATATATATTAAAGATGTTTATTCATTTTTGCTGCATTTATAATCATTAAAAAACCGGCAGAAGTGAGCACATGTGATGACACATCATATAGTCACATGCTATCAGATCTTTCACCTTTCTGTTCGAAGTGAGGTTAGGAAACTCTTTGTTTCAACTTATATGAGTCCAGCTTATTTAACTCCCAGACTAAATATAACGTCACTCGTCATAATCAACTCACATCTACGGGAGCTCAGAGGACCACAACCAATAAAGTTCGTGGCAGTTTGGCATTTTGTTTGCGTGTATGTGAGAGTTTGTGCCGCGTGTGTGTGCATATGACTCGCTCTGAGTCACCGCTGCCCCTCTGGGTGCACAGCCAGGGCAATGAAGACGGGTTTATGTGCGAGTGTGGGTTAGTGAGAGTGAGGAGAGTGCACATGTTTGTATGCACATGTGTGGATAATAGCATCCATATATTGGTGTGCTCGTGTGTTTATTTGTCCTGTGGAGCTGCCCAGACCTGAGCACTCTCCTCGGATGACTCAAGACTGTGAGTGCATCCAGTCCTGAATCTGTTCAAATCTATGTTCTTTCAAGGGAGTTTTACTGCCTGATTTAAGTTTCTCCCACACACAGTTCACACTAAAGTTCATCTCTTTAAAGTTTTTTTGCTTTCTTTAAGTGATTTAATCCATAAACTATTATTTATCATAATGTCACAGTGGTGTTCACTGTGGTGATCATCAAACATGGCCAAAGGTTCAAAAATAATGAGATTCTTAAACTAAGACGTATGAGCCAAATGTTCAAGCTTATGATTTTTTTTTCTATTCTTGTCTCTGCATGATGTCATAGAGAGCAGATATTCCTAATACGGTCATCTCAGGCACAAAGCTGTGGCTGTGAGCAGAGAAACTCCACCCACTTGCAGTTAAAATTTTCTCCTCGTGAGGGGCAGCAAATCAGACGAAAGTTTTCTTAAAGTAAAGGAAAAAGAAGCTAAAACTGCACCAACACTGAGTAGGATGAATAGAAATTCTTTAGAATCACAAATGATGTAAAGTCAGTTTAGTAGATTCCAAAAATAAGAATAGGGAGGTATAAATAAGCATAATAGTACTTCCCTTTAGCAGCAAGAAATCATATCATTAGTCCAAAATCACTGCTCCATGAAGAAGTCCTATGTATTACATGGACACTGGAAAAAAGGCCAATACCTCTATAGAGTCGCTATACAACAACAACTGTCTAACATTTAAAGATTTATGTCCTATGGAAAGAAAAAAACTTGATGTGAATGCCATTTTTTCATCCTCTTTTGAATTCACAATGATTGCAAGTATGTGAGATAGTAAGTCGTTATAGCAAGAACTGAAAATTTGGAGAACAGGATGGACATGATGATGACTTAACAACAGCAAGAAGCCCTCATCCAGCTGGTCTCAATCGTGTGATTGGTCATTAATCAGACCGCCTGTTGAGAGCGAACAGATTCGGCTGAGAGCTGGTCCACCTGAGCTTCGGTGTCTGAGTCAGTCCCACCAGCAGGAGAGCTGGTAGAGAACAGATACCATGGTCTCTTCCTTAGCGGAGTCAATTAAGCTGTCAGCATGTGTGTGTGATTGTAGCGGGACCAGCAGTGTGTGACTCAGGATCGTGCCTGTGAACCAAATGGAAAACCAGAATCATTTGGGGGTTTCGTCTGTTTTTTCGGGGGGGTTCTGTCTGAACCCCCCCGAAGAGATGTAAAAGATGAAAAGAGAGAAAAAGGGAGGGTATATTCTCACAATTGTAGTATGACTTTACTGTAAAAATCTTTTTCCTGGCATCACCACGGGGGGAAAAAGAAACAGTAGCCTCTTACAAACACTCAGCTGTGATTAAACGTGCGGTTTTCTTGATGGGAGTTTACATCATCTGTGCTTATGTGCGTAACTTTGTGGTTGTATGTGCGTGTTGGATGTTTAAGTCTTCTAAAAGATTAAAAACATATTAAATTGTGATGAATGTGTAGCTCGTTTTGAGTTAAATAGCTCTTCCCAGAATATACAGTACCTATATGACCTCCTGATGAACTGAGTAGATGAGAGCAACGATAACTTTCAGCTGTAAGGAACCGCAGTCAGCAAATGAGTTGTTTTAGTACAGACTGGACAAATAGCAGGAGGCGTGACGATGGAAGGAGCGACAAAATCAACAACATCCGTCTGAGACGACCCACGGAGGTTGAAAGCTCCTTGTGGAGTTGTTCAAAGACAAAAAAAGGGGCCAGTTTCAAACTGCTCCAGTGACTCACTGCTCCTTCTCCCGGCTTTACGGGAACTGGGACGTGTTTTTAATTCTTTGCCTTTTTTTTTCTTTCCTGCTGCGTGCTCAGGTGGAACAGAGGAGGGTCAGACTGTGGGTTAATTTTGTCTGTCTGTGTGAATACCGTGGTGTGTCTGCTCGTTCGTCTGAGTGTCTCAAGTCTATAGCTCAGGGCAGATAACCCAAATTGTTTCACAGGTGTCTAGAGAGAGTTGAAATGTTGAAATTGCTTCTGTGGGAGAAAAAGACCTGCTTTGGAATCAAGTAAATAATTGAAGTTAAAACACAAGTCATAAGTACATGGAGCTATTAGTTTAAGCTATGCTAATCAGCTAAAGTTAAAACCAAAACAAGAAACTAAAATAAAACTATAGAGTAGATTACTGAGTTTTAGTTTCTGTTAGTTAGGTTATATTTTTTACATGGTAAGCATGAGGGGGTGTTATTGAACTTGGGACTTGAGGGTAAATGTGAGTCAACTTTCCTCTTAAGTAGTTGTTTGTAATATAACCTATAATATCTAAACCCATATTATTTCCCTTGAAAAATATTCCCAGCTAAAACTGAAACTAACAAAAAAATAACAAAAACAAGACATTTTTAAACTGTCACACTGAAACTGAAATGAAACTATAATAAAGGTTATGTTTCCAACAAAAATAACTTTAAAATGTCGAGCTGGGTAGCATAGCTTAGCATAACAATGAGAACATGGGTAAGAAACTAGCTTACCTCGTTTCATGGTAGCTAGTTTCAATGTGAATAGACTTGCCAACATCTGTAAACTTCACCAATTACACGAACATCTTTTTAGTTTATTTTGTACAAATACTGAAATGTAAAACTGATGGATTAGCTTACTCTCACCAGCTGTCACGTTTCTATTATGAAGTGTGTTTTAAAGATACAGCCACTGACACCACCTATTGGTTTTGTGGAACCACGAGTGATATAATTTTAGACAATAGTTGTTATTTAGATGATTGCTAAGTTATTGGCCAAGGCCTGTTCAGTGACCGCCAGTCGCTAGGGAAAAAACAAAATTCCCCACTGGTTGCAATTTCACAGTTGTAAGTGGTTGCTGGTGGCTGGTAGGTGAAACACTTGCCAACTACCTGCTAAGCAGTAGTAAAAGTGTAAAAAAGTGTGACACAAACCAGAAGCAGAGAACAATTCAATTCCACTGACTCAGTACAATTTTATTTATAGTAAAGACCCTACAATAACACAGAAAAAAACCCCAACAATCTAACAACAAACACCCTTTGAGCAAGCACTTGGTGATAGTGGTCACTGAGCCTGCTTCTGCCGGAGGTTTCTTCCTGTTTAAAGGGAGTTCTTCCTTCCCACTGTCGCCGAGTTCTTGCTCATAGGGGATTGTCTAATTGTTGCGGTTTTCTCTGTATCATTGTAGGGTCTTTACCTTACAATATGTTGTTGCTATTCAGTGCTATATAACTACAGCTAAAATGAATTGAACTGAACTGAACTGAACTGAACGGAACTCAACTCAACTCAACTCAACTCAACTCAACTCAACTCAACTCAACTCAACTCAACTCAACTGAAATTACTAGTGACCAAGGCAACCTCTAGCAAGCAAACAATAACAAAGAGGTTTTCAGCTATGCCAATTACATATTTTTCTCTAAAGGTTTCCAGGGGTTGGGTAACAAGTCTCTAGACCTGTGTAATTGAGGCTTAACTAGAAATCTTGATTTGCAAGATGTATTCATAGACTGCATGAGTGCATTGCATAGACATTGATACCTGCTAATTACTACTAAGTGACACGTGAAATACTAGAATTTCTCTTACTGAAACTGGAACAAAAATGTATTGGATAAAGTGAGTTCAAATAGGAAACCATGTTATTTATCAAGAAATTTTGACAAATGTTTAAAGGCATCAACATTGATTCAGCGACTTGAATTAGCTTAGGTAAAGCCTAGCAGACAGCTACTGGCCTGTCATGCAAAATAGCCATGAACATGTTTATTTCTAATGGAAAGTTGGGCATTTTAACTTAGACTCAAGTAGCAACTCAATTAACTGCAGTTTTTGCCACTTCTTTTTGGCTTTATTTTAGAGCAAGGAAGCTGCAGCTTGGTTTCTATTCATGCCATTATTTTTTGGTTGGATGTCGTGACTTCCTGAAGGTTTTGCTGGTTTCGTGCCTTATAACCTTGTAATGACGGAAGATAGGTCAAACTGTTTCTTTCAAGGCAATACCAAGTGAACACAGGTTTAAAACCACAGCACAAGTTAAAAACAGAAGTGAGAATCATGAGGTTTGTCTCCTTTTTTCCTGTTAACCTTTTCAGTCCCAGAACATTTTTTTTTGTTGTTTTGTTAATTTTCCTCTCAGAGGTTTACAATTGCTTAAAATACACCAGTATTTTCCATTGCATTTTTCAGAGTAATCTGGGCTTTCTGAACTGATGAATATGATGGAATATATTATAATTGTTTTACAGTTGCCTCAGAATTATTACAAAAGACTAATATTTTGGAACAATTTACTAACCGTCGCTACCTATGTGACTTTTCTAGAAAGTGAACTCTTTTTTTTCAATCTGGAAGTGAAACTCCACAGGTTAAGAAACTCTCTCACAACAGTCTACTGGGCTAAGATAGGCAGTATTAACCTACATACTTTTACAACATAGTGGGATTAACCAGAGCTCCTGGAAAAAACCTACTCGAGCATGGGAAGAACATGCGGGGGGCCTCACCCGGATTCAAACGCAAGACAGTCTAAACATGCTGCTGTAAACAACTTCTTCAAAGGTCTATAGATATATGGGGAAAGTTATTCAGTTGAGCAAGGTCAGGTTGCCATATCCTACTTCGGACTGGAAAAAAGTTCACACTCAGCACCCCACAATTTTTATCAGTCATAGAAAATGAAGGAAAAACCCTTCAAAGTCAGCAATGTAACATCAACAAAGTCTTGTACTTTCTTGTTTTTCCCCTGGTCCTCCACACCTCACCTGCAGTGACCCCATGCCCCACAGTTTAAGAACGTCTTGGCTAAGTAAGTGCATTTGATGGAATTTATGAATAGACTCATTAGTGTTCATTAAATCAAGAATGCAGGTAAAAATGGAGCAGCTGTGGCTCACTAGGTACCTCCAATCTGCATGTCCTTGAGCAAGATACTGACAGTTTTGTTTTGGGTTTTTTCTGTTTTTTTGTTTTGTTTTGCGTGTGTGTGTGTGTGTGTGTGTGTGTGTG
>VURO01021616.1:51838-68951 GCA_015108175.1 Pelvicachromis taeniatus
AGTTGTATGTTTTCATTGCATTACATTACATTACAAAAGATTTCTTGAGAGTTAGTCACTTTCCCTAGTAAAAAGAAAGAAGACATTATTATGTCACCACAAACCAAGGAAAGTACCAAGTGATAGAGGAGTTCTCCATTTTCTTTCCTTTCTTAATCATTTAATTACACTCAGATCTGTTTTTTTCTGTTTGCCTCCATACAAAGGGTGCATTTTCTCCATGTTTGCTCAGTTAATTGGTGGCTCTAAATCATGGACTCCCTAAGTGTGGCTGCAGCCCAAGGCGGTCCACTCCTGGGAAGATTGTCGCATTTAACACGCCTACAAGTGCAGCAAAGAAAGAAAAGAAATGCGCAGAATGAGACAAGGTTTTCTTTATAAAATTAAATTGTACCAGTGTGACCCGCTTAACCACTTTGAACTTATACTTACATATACATCGAGGAATGTACCAGCCACTGCACTGATGGTTAAACCGGCTCAGAAGGTCATTCATCATCATGAAGCACCAATTTATGTAACCTAAGTTACATAAATTGGTTACACTCCAAGATTCAGTTGCTTGTGGAACCACCTTTAGCAGCAATAGCTCAAAGTAAGTGTTTTCTGTGTGACTGTATCAGTGTCTCACATCATTGGGGAGTAATTTATCCTGTTGCTTCACTTCATTGAGGCTTGCAGTCATTTGTTTATGGAAAACTCATAATATCTCACCACACTACTTCTATCAAGCTGAGGTCTGAACTTTGACTATACCACTGCAACACCTTGTTTCTTTTCTTTTTCTGTCATTGTGTTGTAGATTTGCTGCTGCGCTCGGGTTCAGTCTTTCCAACTATCATGAACTTTAATATTTACCTTAGAGTCTGAGGTGTAGCTCTTGAGGGTTTTGTTTTTCTTTTATTCATCCCAGTCCTGAGCCTGTGGCATTGTATTAACACACACCTGAATGCTCTAGACCAACAACGTGCCAAAACTGCTCTTATACAGCTTTTCACACTTGAGTTGATCAAATGGATTTAATTATCAGCACCTGGCTGCTACTTACTCTCTTATTTCCAACTGAAGTGCATGAAAACGTTCTTTTCACATGACTTTACTTATAAAGTGTCCGACGATCTGATATGTGCGTTTTTTCTCAGCAGCCCTAAGTCATATGGTGCCTGGCACACAGCAATAAAAACTTACCGTATATCTTCTAATAGTGGCCTGTCTCTTATTGACGCCCGTTTCTAATAAACGCCGGTTTGAAAACATGTCACGACAAATAGACGCCGGTCTCCAACAGTAGCTGGGCGACCTTTGACCCGGAAGACCCTCCGCGTCTCATCACTTGGCCAGCTGTTTCCAATCAGCCGTCATCTACGACCAGCGGCATTTAAGCTGGATGCGTTGAAGTGGGATTATTACACTGAAGTGGAACTGTCGGCTAGCAAACCTGCTAACTGTGATTTTCTGGTATTTTACTTCCTCTCCTGGAGAGTCGGGCAGAGAGAAGTTTCGGGGAGCACCACTCGTGCACTGGACTACCACAGACAAGGAGACACTCGGGAGCAAAGGAGGAGCACAATTGGGAACTGCATTATTTGTGAACTGTTGGAATACGTTTTGGAGCTTTAGTTTAGTTTACTGTAAGTAAACGCACTGTCTTTTCACCTCAGTCTAAAAACCGCGCCTGGGTCCTCTTTCCCTCTCACTTCCGTGACAATTCCGTCTGAGAAGAGAATAAGAGCCGGTCTCCAACAACCGTCTCTTTTAAACGGCGAGCCGGCCGAATAATTTTTGGAATAAACGCCGGGGCTACTATTGGAATATATACGGGATAACCCTATAGAGGAAAACGCTCCAACTATGACCCTTAAATGAGTGTGTCTGGCCTAAATATTATGTTTGTATTTTCAGTATATTCTACAGTTGCTCTACAAAATATGCAAAATATAACTGAAGCATAAAAACTGAAATAAAAGGTAAGCGCCTATAAAGGTATGCAACATAACCATGTGATACATATAACTTAAAGCACCTGTGCTCCTTTGCTTCTGGTTTGCATCCCTTGATGTATGTCTTGTAGTTTCCTGCACAGGAGGTCAGATTCGGCAGAAAAGCATGCTGGCTTGCATCCTGCAAAATGTGAGCAGTTTCTGTTTTCATACCATAAGTATTGGGACATATTAACTGGCATATTAAATAAAAAGGTGCTATTTTATGTTGCTACAACGAGCAAAAGTTCTTCTTCCACCACTGGCTGTGCCTATAAAAGTGTGTGTCTGTATACAAGCCAGAGAAAGATAAAGACGCTTCACAGTAATCACATTATCAGAAAGTCTACCGTTTTTCTAACCGTCTACAGAAAGTCTACTCCCTGTTATTAACACAAGTTAATGTTATTATTCTAGATTTATTATAATTTAATGATTAAAAAAAGAAAAGGAAAAAAAAAAACCCAGCACACACACGTTTTAAGGTGTGTGCACCCTCGTGCATCTGGAGCTCCTTAAAGATAGTGTGGGCGGGCGTAGTTATGCGCTAAAAATGAGGTCATCACTGCTGCTGATTTATGTGACACACGTTATTACTTACACTCTTGTGATTTCACCAACGTCTCCTCTGACAGCATGAATAATGCATGTCCTCACCGAACGATGACATCTCCCACTTTCCCCTTCCTCTCATGTGCTGTTTTATAAAGTTTACTTCATCATTACTGACCCATGTCAGCGGGAAATATGGAGTGTTTGTGTGTAAGTGTGGCCCACTTTTATTTCGAGCTTCTGTGCCGATTATGTGCCATCTTCTATCCAGTTCAACAAGTTTGCTGTCGGAGGTTTATGAAATTGCACAACAGGAAGTGGAATAGAACATGTGCATGTGTCTGACTGAGTGTGAGGGGTTTTTTGTGAGGCTATGCCACGCCCTCGTTTTAAGACACAATTGACATATGGTGATCAGCTCACTGGTGACACGTTGACTAACCGTTTCGTCTTAACACAGATGTCAAAATGACTCATTTCAGTTGAGACAAGTATTGATACCTGCTGTAAAACTACATTTTTGCCATTTCAGAGACGCATGCAGTGATTTGCCTGCAGTCTTAGCATATCTAACTGAACACCAGAGATTAATAGTCATGGATGGGCAGCACATCCTGCTCTGGATGTGCTTTTGACAGCCGAGCTCAGACATTATTGTCCCTCGAGAAGCTCAAAGCCAAGCCACAGGATGACATCTTCAAAAAGCGAGGTCACCATGGTCAGATCAGAGTGGGCAAGAGGAAAAAGGGAAGAGCGAAGGAGGGATGAGGAAAGGGGGTGGGAGAGATGGGAGCGGAAGGGTTGGGGTGATGGGTTAGGGAACGGAGGACAGCCGTTACTGTCAGCATCCATCAGGGAGCCCAGGGGTGACATGGGAGCAGGCAAAAGAGGAAGAATAAACGGAGGAAAAGGAGGAGGAGGGGTAGAGGTCGGGGCAGGGAGTCGGCCTTCGACTAGTCACCCCTCAGCCCTTGGAGTAGCCTTGTTTGTTTGCCCCTTACCATCTGTTCACAGTGCAGATGTGCAGCCCTGCAGCAGCTGGATTTATCAAGATATTCTCTGCAGGGCCATGATAGTTGTTTTGTTTTGCATCCAAATTTATTTAACTGGAAATCATTCGGGACACGCTACTGATGTTAACAACATACAATTTATAGTTGGGAGAGTAAAAAATCAGAATAAATGAAAAATTAAGCAACCAATTCAGACGATTTTGTGGGAGATATGCGGTAGCTGGGCTGATTGCTTAATGAGTATAAAAATTAGACTGATTTTTAACACTATCTGTGATTGCGACGTGAGTGACATGGATTTAAATTCCTGTTCTTTCTTTCATCATACATATATGCATATACATATGTTGAATAAATTTTGATTGGTTTTATTTCCCCCTGGAAGTTATACTTGCACCATCTTCGCTGTTGAAAATTTCTCCCATAGTTAAGGATTTTTTGAGTCTCTCATGGTATCAACGTTATCATGCAACTGTCAGTGAGATAAGCATATTTGTATTACCGCTCATGAATATCTAGATTAAAGAAGACATATGGAGACAACTTATCTAACGGTCACTTTATGACTCAAATATTGTGACTGTAAATACTCAACAAGCCCACTCAACACATTAGATCAGTCTTACCAGTAATATTATCTAGATAATGCACTTACACATAACACACAACGAATACAGTCCTGCGCATATTAAAAAAAACCAGTTCAGACATTAAAATTAATTAATAGTAATAAAGTCGATCACCTGATCTGAAGGTTATTTCAAACTTTCAGAGCTCACAGGGAGAGAGCCTGGTTGGCCTGACAAATAAATTCGTCCAAACAATTGTGGACAAAATAAAGTTTGACCTTCGCTAAACAATTCCCCTGAAAAACGTGGACTTTAAGGAATAGATTTCATTTGCAAGTGTAATTTTAAAAGAATATGAGAAAAACGACCAGATCCCTTCTACGATTTTTGCGATACTACCTCACAGAAGCATGAAAAGCTTAAATGCTAGAAAACTGACAAAAAGTGAGGGCGAGTGGCAGGATTCAGCAAACGTGAGTGTCATCAGAGTAATGTTATGTGTTTTAAAAATAGACTTAAGAAGCAATATGTATAGTGAAAACAGAGGACTCAGCCTGACCCCTTCATGTGCATAACGGCTCAGATGGCTGATTTAGAAAGGTATTCACCAGTGCTAGCAAAAGATGAGCTATTTAAACCAGTCCTGATGAAGATATGCCGTCATTGCATGATTAATGGAACACTGAATAAACACAATTTTTTGGTTTCACTTCTTTTTTTATTAACAGAATAAACTATTTTTTTTTCTCCTGATATTTTATTTTATTTTATTTTATTTATTTATTTTTCTCCTGGCTTGAGGGATATGGTCTCTGTGTGGCATGGGTGGGGGGTTATTTGTTTAAAAATTAAAAAAAAAAAAAGCAGTAAGATATTTAGTGGTGTCACCAATCTGTATCGCAGCATGTCAGCTTATGCATCCACTGTGCTACATGCTACTTGCTGTTTGCTTGTTTCTTCTGCTGTTTTATTCTAATAAAAAATATCTTTTGGAAAAAAAAAACAAAAAACAGAATAAACTCTGTGTGTATATTAAGTCACTTGTCCAGCAGGGATGATTCGGACAGCTGTACTCGATGATGGAGAATTCAAGGAAGGTTTCTAGTCTTGTTTTTTACTGTTAACAGCAGTTAGCAGACTTTTTGTTTATTTTTTTAAGGTTTAAACAGCCAGTTTCTAAATATAATTTCTGCATCCAAAATCTTTAGGTTAAATTCTACCTCAAATGAATCTCTTTCCAGCGCTTTTTAAGGAAAAAGGAAAGTACTTTCATACAATGGAATATTTTTAAGAAATGCCACCAGTAGATTTTAAAGGGAAATCCCTACATGACTGGTTATTTAATGTCAATATTAATCCATTGACTTTTTAACTGCTTATCCAGTTCAGGGTTTCTAAACTGCACCTTGTCCTTGCTGCCATAGAGCGAGGGGTGGCGTACACCCTGGACAGGTCACCAGTGTGCAGAAGGGTTAATACAGAGAGACAGACTACCACTCATGCACACTTGTGATCAATTTAGGATCATCAGCTAGTCTAACATGCATGTCTTTGGGCTGTGGGAGGAACCCATGCAGCCATGGGGAGAGCAACTGCCTGCCTGTGAGGTGTCCGTGCTCGCCACTACATCGCCATGCCACCCTGCAGCGTCACAAGAAAATGATCCCTTTCCTTCTACTTTGCTCACGATGCGCTAGAAATCCCTCCCCTTCCTAAAATCTGCTCCACCTCATTCTCAATAATAACATGCTCAGGTTGACTTGGATAATAAGCTGCAGTCTGACTGTGGAGACATTGTCTGCCCACTTTTCAGACCCTAAAGGGAAAAACATGTTTTGTTGCTTCTGGCCACTTCTGAAGGGCTGCAGCCCAGACATAAACATCGATGTGGCCGAGCAGAGGAAGCTCTGAGGCCGCCGCTGCTGCTGCAGATGAAGGTTGGCAGCCAGACGGAGACGTTGACCAATACGTCTACAGCGCTGTGACACTCAGGTGTAAACCCACCAAATTTAAAACACACACTGGAAACAGAGTCACTTTGTTGGGGAGCTGTCGTTCGGCATGCCAACACTTGAAAAGTGAATCTGTAGCGAGCACACTGTGTGTAGGGATTTCAAACCTTTTCATATCAAAGTCTCTTCACCTCCACCCACAGCTCACCCTTTGCCAAAAGAAGAAGAAGAAAAAAAGATTCGGATTATACCATGGACCCTGTTTAATTAGATTTTTTAAAAATGATCCTTTGGAAGTACATCTGAGAAGGTTGTTGTTGTTGTTAAATATAAATTGGCAGAGAATTATATAACTGTCATCTGATGCCAGCAGACTGAAGAACAAGCACCGTCAAGAGAATAGTCCATATATTTACATATTTTGTTTAGGCAATAAGACATGCTTATATTGAATCTGGAATCCTGATAGTCAACCCCTGGGCCCCCTGGGGTCTCCTGCACCCTGCTGTGATGAAATATTTGTCAGCGTATGTGGGTAACCAGATAATCATTGTATGTTTGCAAACAGAAGCTAAGCTGGTTTGCTTAGCTTTGCATAAATATTGGAAACGAGAAGCTTGATTATGTCTGAAGGTAACAAGATCCACCCACGAGCGAGGCACTTTAATTAATATGTTGCATCTAATATTACCTTTGAAAGACAAGAAGGCTGTTGACCTGCTGAAAAAAAGTGCAGCTACATGCTGGGTTAAACACACACTTAAGATCCCTGTAGACAAGCTCAACAAACCTTTAAGTCTTTGTCTCAAGTCTCTAAAACAAGTCTTTGTTCTGCCATTCATCTTGATAACATCACACTGTCAAGCAGACCATTAAGAAACAGTTGATTCATTCTGTTCTGACGGACGATACCGATAGAGTGGTCATGTTTAAACAAAGTCAGTACAGAGCAAAAAGATACAGAGAGAGAGACAACCAGTCTGTAACAGACAGGGCTGATAGACACACACACACACAGGGAGAACGAGACAGACGAGTCCTTAAGCACAGAAACTACCGCTTCACGAGGCAGGGCGTGTAAGACAGGGAGTGCCCCGAAACACACACACACACACATACACACACGCACACCAGACAAAAACAAATGTGAAAGTACAGGGTAGAAACGGTACAACAAACACTGACTACAGTCACATGTGTGTTTACGCAGTTGAAAGGGGATGTTAGACTTTGCTGAGGTAGTAAACGGAGTGTCTGCACACACCACTGGAAAAATCAAATCAATAAAAACATTGTTGCGGCCATATTAACGACTTGTTTTTAATGTGTGCATGCATGCACGTGTCTGTGTGTGTGTGTGTTTTGCTATTTATTCTAATCACGAAGACACTGCAGCTCTAAGTCCTTTCAGTGGCAATAAAGTGCATATAATATTCTCTTTGTAGTTAAGGTTTTGTTTTATTAGCGTGCAGTTTTCACTTGACACAAAAGCGATTTCCTCCCCGAGATTTCGCTAAATTACAGGAAAGCCTAACAGGACAGGATACACAAGCAGTCCGGTGGACAGACAGGTTTCAGAAGTATTTGAAAACAAAACACAGACAATGAGTGTCTGTTGTAAGCTGCCACATTTCAAAATCCGACTTCCTGATCCAGAGTTGCCCTACTGTACGTACAGTGTATTTGCTCACACATGCCGTTTTCCTGAGCAATGAAAACGTATTACTGACATTTTGGGTGTGCTCACTTTCAGTTTTAGTTTGAAATAAAGTGGTTTAGGAGCTCCGACTTCCTGTGGCATGGTTGGCCTCACTGATCATCCACCCACTCATATTTAATACACCTTCTGGACTTGGTTGTGTTCCTAGGCCTAAAGTGTATAGGTGTATAATTCCTGATCGAGTTATAGTGAAAGCTATAAAAATAGATGGAGTAAATAAGAATTTCCTTTAACTTGAGTGTTTTTATGTTTATTGGTTTTAGTATGGGTAAGCTGATGCGAGGAAACTGACTGTGATGAAGCAGAAATTTTTAGAAATCGCAGTCTGTGATTCTGCAGCTCAGAAACTGAAGTAAGTAGGAGGAAGCTTTCACAACTGATGTTCAAGCAATGCTAACTAACAGGAATCTGCAGCATTTCTTGTGTCTGTTGTGGTCTTGTCATCCACATCTGTCATAACAAAGTAAACATTTACAAGTTTCATATTCCAAGAAGCTTATCTTGTGAAAGTTTCCTTTCTTCCCACATTTTTTTGTTTCTTTCGCTTTTTTCTGTTTCAGGAACGCACTTCTTTTTCCACAAAGTCCATAAACTGAAACTACACAGTGGCAAACACATACGAGCAGCGTGAGTACTGAAGTGTGCAAACACACATTACTATGTGGTAAATATGGGCTGGTTGTCGGACGGCACAGCAGCGCTGAGTCTTAGGCTTACTGAGATAGTTTCAGTAAGCCTGCTTGCTGACCTCAGTTCTCCTGGTTCCAGAGAAATGCACACTTCTTTGAAATCCTCCCCCACACTCGTGTTTTCACACTTAATGACAGAAGCATCAACCACATTTCCCCTGAAGCCAGCACAAAGACTGGAATGGGTTGACCTTTGTAAAAAACTGACTCTGGGAGACTGACAAACGAGGGCTTCGGTACAAACGTATAGCCACATGTGGTCGGACAGTTTCTCTGTTTCTTGATGTTCCCTGATATGCAGATACTGCTAGCCTTTGATGCTGGTCAAGTGATAATGAGGGGAACTACAGAATTTTTGGGTCACTGAAACTGGTAAAGATTCAGTTATACAGACAAACAAACATGTGCAGTATGTTACAGCTCTTTGTAGAAACATCAGATTGTTGTGAAATGATACAGCTCATAAAAAGATTCGGTCTCACTCTCTTTTATTAGCATTGTTTTCCAGGTCGTAGTTTTTGTGCCAATAAGACTTTACGACACGCAGCTTTATACCCTTTTTATTTCCACATATGTCAAGCTTATTGCGTTGTGTCACTGCAGTAATCCCTCCCGAGGGTCTGACTGGCCAAAACTCAATTGTCCAGATAAGTAGGACGGGATCCTTGACAGTGGACTTGCCTTGGACGATGTCGGGTCTTCGGCTGCAAAACAGCCGAGAGCAGCATTGAGCCGTGATGAGGGTAGGTCATTCTGCTGTGTCATTCGGTCAGTCATGCAAATGTATTTTGGTTATATTCTGCTCAGATTTGTCTTTGATCTGCCTGAAATAACGACCAGCAACATGGAGGCAAGTCTGCATGAAGGCGAGCTCGTATCTGCTTGTTTCTGTAGCTTACCTGTTTGTTGTGTTAAATTGGTTTGAAGAGTCACAGAGTTATTAAACAAGGTCCAGACAGGAAGAAGAGGGGAACTGGATCCTGGCAGCCCGGCGAAGCATTATGAGCACTGCAGTACTGTTCAGAAAGCGTACATAAAAGTTAAGAAGAATGGCTTTGAGAATAACACTAACTCAAAAACAAGATCACACGTGATCGCATGGATGAAACACTATCACTGTTTGGTTTTTTTGTTTTTGTTATTTTGCCCGTCTCCTTTGCTTCTAAGAAGATCAGACTGAGCCAGCATCAATACAAAGTCTAAAAATATAAGTGACCGAACAACTCCCACTTTCCACTTTATTGAGGTGACCTTATGCACTCCTCTTTTCTGTCCATAATAAGTCTTTCACTGCCTATAAATTAACCAAGCCACCTAAAATGATTGCACCTCAGTCTTGTTTTGGCTCTGGGAAACCCATGCACCCAAATCACTTCCATTTTATTAGATGTTAAAAATGTAGTTTATTAATCCAAAGAGCGATATAGCTCTGAGGCAACTGTTAGACATGATCGATTGTGAATGGTGATTCCTGACGGGAGAAACTGTAGTAAACATGCCTTCGTCTGAAATGTGAAAATGATTGTATCCTCTTGTAGGAGGAAAGCCTGTGTGAGGCTACGCTCGGCCTGCTTAAGTATTTTGAGTTTTCTTTTAAATGACTTGAGGATTTCTCTGCCTGTGCTGTTTTTGGTTTGCTGCTATCACCCCCTGCTGGTCACTATTGGTACAGAATGTACATTTGGCACTTGCAGATAACAACGTTGTAGCTATATTGTAACTATAAATGTGTTTTTAAATACTCATTCATTGGTCTGTTTGAAACAGGGTATCAAATGTATAAATATATTTTTATGTTGAATTAATGTGTTAATTAATTTAAGACAATATTATTATTATTATTATTGTAAGTAGTAGAAAATGAAAACAATAAGACAAAAATACGCATGTATTTACTTTTTTAAATAATCAAGATGAATTAAATGAACATAGAAAACTGTGTCACGCATGCATTTTGCTTTCTTTCCATAATAAACTTTGGCTAATGTTGAAAGTTTGAACTTTTACCACACCTGGTGTCTCATATCAGCTATGAAGATGCAATGTGCCGATTACTCTGAGCTCTTCCCTTTGAAAAAAACCCAATAATAATAACAATAACTTTCCACCTGCTTCCAGTGTCCATGCTAAGTTACAGTAATTCAAAATAATCAAAATTAAATAGATGTTTTCCATTTCAGACATGAGAGTAAAAACATGGATTTTCAAGGTTATCATATTCCTTTAAACATATCGCTAGTGTTATGCATTCCTATCCCTTTCTCCTTCTTGATTTTTGAACTTCATTACAGATCATTGTTGAGTGTTTTATGTACTAAACTAATTTCCAAAAACTGTGGCCACAAAGGTGCTACTAACTAGTAAGATTGAAAGTTCCACTTCAGTGACTAATTTCACTTCTGAAAGCGTGCACTGGATCAAGGCTTATATTTTCAAACCATCACAAGTTCATGTGAACCTACCAACTGTCCACCTAAGATCCAGTGAGCTCTGACCCCATGCTCACACTGCGAAAACGCTGCGGTTCACTGAAGGACGGCACAGTGAGGAAGGGCATTTTGTTTCCTCTCATGGGAGGTTTGGGGGCGGTGGACACAGCTTTGTTGTGACTGATAGCTGGCTGGGAGCTGCAGAGCTCCAGACTAGAGTGGGCAGCTGGGTGAAAGAGGAAAGCAGAGGGGTGACGCGAGGTGATGGGAATGGAGGAGGATGGTCGAGAAGACGTCTCTCTGGAGGACTTAGGTGGGGGAGGAAGCAGAGACACTGGAGCTCTGGTTGTCTCTCTGCTCTCTCCTTTCCCTTCTTCCCCAATCTGCTGCTCTTCATTGCTCTTACTCTCCACTCTACTCAGCTCTTTCCTCTCATTGATGGCAGGCTGTTCCCCTGGCCTGTCCTGCTCAGACCCAAACTGAATCTCCACCAAAGGCGTTGTGGCGCTCTTCTCTTCCCTAAAACTGCACACAGTGCTCTGTGTCTCCTGCCCGAGCCCCGATGGCAGAGACCCCGCTTTACCTATTTTACAGCTGTCCTCGTCTTCATCATCGCTGTTGTACTGGTCAATGCCGGGGGAGTGAGGCAGTCTCTGGAGCTGTGCTGAGGTGCGTCGAAGGGCCCCTCCCATTAGACCGGTCGGGGATGGGGCTGAGTTGAGCAGGCGATTGAAGAGCGCCATGTTAGGATGGCGAGTTCCTGACTCCTCCAAGTTCTCAGCAATATCCTCCAGAGGCTGGAAGTGCATCTCCTCTTTAGGAATCCTGTCAAGTGATACAGCAATTAATATTCCATGTTCAGACTTGTGTTTTGCGTTTTCAGCCTTCCTCTGGGGAACAATTTTTACCATTTCTCAGCCCCGACTACGTCAAAGTACTTGATTTAATTTAGGTAGATTACTTTCATTTTCACAACTGAAATTTTCCCACCATGAGGGGGGAATCCAGTTGAAGGCGTCAAAGTCACAAAGGGTGTACACGTAGAATGAGAATGCATAGCAATGTAAAACTTACGCCATGTCAAAAGTGGACCCCTGGAACGAGGGCTTACGCAGGACGAAGAGCGTGGCTGCGGTGTAGGGTGGACGGGGATTGGAGTCGTTCCAGTAACGGTCTCGCTCCATCATCGGCAAATCTCCATACATCTCATCTACAGCCATCATGGACACCTACAAAATGAAATGCAAAGAGATGCAGGCAAATATGAAGTATCCACAATAACAAAAGAGGTCAAATTAAAATCAAGCAAGCACAAAAGAAACATGAATTTTACCTGACAATCACTCGCTGCAAACACTTAAAACTTATATTACAATAACTGCCACAGTGTCATTATAGCAGTCCAGAGATGGAGGTGGAGGTTTAAAAAACAAACCACGAAGAAGCTGCATTTGATAATAAGGTCTCACAAAGTTCCTCCCTGAGAAATTGACTGTTACAAGATCAGAAAAAGAGACAGCATTAAGAAACCTGGAAGTTTCTGTCTATCAGCCAGTTGGTCTCAAAGTCATCATCATCTTCTCCAAAGGGGTTGATTAGCTGCTCAGCAACCTTCAGAACAAAACATAAAATATGAAGAAAAAAAAAAAAAAAGCCTAACAAATCTCCAGGTGTTACTTTTTTTTTTAATCAAAAGGGGAATAAATGTGCCGTAAGCCTAAATCTGACCTTGAGCCAGCCTGCATAAAAGAAGAACTGCAGCAGGGTGAAGATGGGCACGTAGAGGTCAAGGTCATGACCTGGATAACCTTGACTGGGGTCCAGGAACTGGCGACCAATTAGACACACCAGGAAAAAACTGTACACCGCCAAAGTCACCACCTGGGGGACAGATGGATGTAGCTGGCCTTATGATTTACTCTACAGCCTTTCTTGAACCTCTTTTTTATCATTACAATACTAAAAAAGAAGAAGCAGCACTAAAATAAATGCATTTTATTTTACATTCACAACCGATTTAAATGTTTTAAAAACAGTTAATGTGAACATCCACAAATGCAATCTGACTAATTAAACATTTCTTTAATAGCTGCATACAAACACATTGTGGAATATTCATTAATTAAATTACATACTAATAAACACTAACAAAGCAAAGAAGTATTTCTGAAACAAGAGTCTTTTTGCTTACTTATTTTTGACTATTGCAGTTTTGATCGTGTATATCATGAAGCCCTGCAATGCAGCTGTAGTTCTGTGTTTGTTTTATTAATAAAAACTATTATCTTTTACAAAAATCACACCAAAAATGCTAATATGTAGTGGGGAGATACAGCTGTGTAAAAAGACACATGACTCTATGCAGAACTGCAAAAACTAAGACCTTACTGTTTCCATTGTAATTAAGAGGATATGTAGTAGCCAGGCGCTGCTAATCAAATGCACTTAATTAAATGATCATCAACAAGTGTGACCACCTCTGTACAAGCAGAGTTTTTTAGCAGTTTGCCAATCTGGAGCATTCAGGTAAGTGTTGACACAATGCCGCAATCATTCCGGGATTGGACGTCCCAGCAAATTCATCCCAGGGTCAGAGTGTGCAGTGCTCAGACAAATTGCAAAATGAGATTATGAGCAACATCTGACACTCTACAGACCTCAGTTAGCAGTTAAATGTTGAAGTTCATGATAGCACAATTAGAAAAAGACTGAACAAGTGTGGTTTGTTTGGAAGTTTCCCCTTGAGAAAGCCTCTACTCTCTAACAAACATGGCAACATGACTTAAATTACACCTAAAAGAAACCATAAGACTCCCAGAACAATGTCCGGCGGACAGAAAAGACAACAGTGGAGATATTTCACTATTACACACAGTACCACATTTAATGAAAACCAAGCACAGCATATTAGCACAGGCGTCTCATACCAGCTCTGAAGTGCATTGGTGTTTTGGGCTTATTTTTCAGCCAGAGGACATGGGTACCATGTAGTCATTGAGTTGACCATAAACTCCACTGTGTACCAAATTGTTCTAGAGTCAGATGTGAAGCCATCTATCTAAAAGAACTGAAGCAATGAACATTGAACGACTTGACAAAGTAATACAAAAAATGATTACTTCAAGTTCCTGCTGCTAAAAGGTCTACAAGCTACTAAATCACAGGATGTACTTAGTTTTTCACAGGACTGCATAGAGTGCTATAAAAACTTTTCATTTCAAATGAATGTACATGACTTGTCACTAGGGAATAATTTTATATTAATATTTGAGCAACTACAATTCGAGAGACGCAGTCTTTCACCTGTAAGCAATTGCAGTCATTCCTTTGGCATCAGTGTTGAAAAATTAAAACAGATAATATATAAAAGCCTAATGTAAAAAAAAACAACTGTTTGCCTGAAAGAAAATACGGTAGTTTATTTAAAGATGTGTGTAAGCGCGAATAAAGCTACAATAGCAGTGCAATAGTCAGCACTTACCTGAGTGTAGACCAGGGGAACGCTGATCATGTCATAATGAAACAGCATGCTACACTTCCCTCTGAATGCATTCAGTTCCTGCTCACACACAAATAAAGAAACTAGCTGTCTGTGTGAATGCATATCTCAACCTATATATCCACCAAAACACGACTTTAATTGGGCTCTACCTCCAGCAGTAGTTTGAGAGTGTGATTGTCTTTGATTCGGCCCTCGCAGCGAGCCACAGCAGCCAAGTTGGTGAACCAAACACAGGGGATCCAGTACTTGTTATAGGGAGAGTGGAGACCCTCAAACTTCTTTCGCTCATCTCTTGTCATGAATCCTGCACGGACCAAAACCGGACTTATTTATTGTGGAAGACTTCAGTTTAAATAACAGCAAGAATTTGGGGTGAGGGGTCATAGACAATAGTCACAAAGAACTGTGTCAGAAAACAAACATAGTCTTCTGTCACTGTTGAAATCTCTGAGAATTGTTTGTGACAATTGTGATAATTTCACATTGCAAATCAAACCAGGAGGGTCATTTGTGTGTGAATGGCTATTTTACACGAACAGCTAAGAATAAACCCACACCACTCCCATCACCATCTTCCCTCCTTCAACCATCCTTCTCACCAGCCTCTACCACGTGGTCCATGGTTGGGAAACGTTTGAAGACAGCAGTGCTGACAGAGCGGAGGATGAGCAGGGCTGACAGACTGGCGTAGCGCATCATGGTGCGTCTCAGCAGACGGCCTCGCTCATCGCTCCCCTGGAGGCCACCTGACAGGACGCACATGAGTCTGTCAGGGAGTGGGATGCTGGTGTACTGGTTCCACCATCTGTTCACCACCAGGGTCACATAGAAACCTGCAAACAGCAGTGGACAGATGAATACTACTGAAGATCTAACTGGAACTTCTAAAAGACTTTAGGTCATATGCTATCTTCTGAGGTCCATAAAGGGGCCTAAGAGATGTCCAGCAGAGCAAAAAAGTGGTTTGAGTATACTGTTACAGTGCTGTGAAAAAGCATTTACCCCCTTCCTGAGTGGTTAATTCAAACCTATCCAGCCCTATGTGAAAAAGGAACCCAACTCATGTTAAATCATGAATTAACTGCGATTAACCACGTTTTTGAAACACTGAGTTCACTTTCACGACCCACACCCAGGTCTGATTAACGCTAGACCTACTAAATCAAGAAATCACTTAAATAGAACCCACCTGACAACGTGAACTAGGATAAAAGATCTTAAAAGAAAAGCATCAGGTCACGATCTAAAAATCTAAAGCTGAGAAACAAAGTCACTGATCTCTATTAATCTGGAAAGACCATTTCTAAGGTTTTGGAACTTCAGTGAACCACAGTGAGAGTCATAATCCACAATTCACCACCGTTTTAAAGAAAATTTAACAAAGTGGTGAATCTTCCCAGGAGTGCCCATCCTACCAAAATTATTATATACCAGTGCACTGATGACTCATCCAGGACGTCACCTTGTAAAGAACAGCACACCTCACCTGCCTCGGTTAAGGTTAATGTTCAGGATTCAATAATAAGAAAGAGACTGGCCAAAAATGGAGATGGGAGAGTTCTGAGGTAAAACAAATCACAGCTCACCAAAAACAACACAAACGCTTGTTTCACATTTGCCAAAAAAATAAAATAAAGGACTTTTGGAAAAAATATTCTGTGGACTAATGAGACAAAAGGTGAACTTTTTGGAAGGTTTAGTGTGATGTAAAACTAACACCGCACTTAATAACAGTCAAACAAGAGTGGTCATAGCTGCCATAACTGATGGAACCATGAAGTTGGAGCTCTATTACAAAATCCCGAAGGAGAATGTTCAGCCATCTGTTCATGTCCTGAAGATGAAACACACTCGGATTATGCACCAGGACAATGATCGGAAACACAGCAGCAATTCCACCTCTGAATAACTCATAAAAAGGTTTTGGACTGGCCTTATTCAGGTTATCTTTGTCTAATATTAAAATTTGTTTGATGATCTGAAACATTTAAGTGTAAGAAATATTAAAAAGGCAAATACTTTTTCATAGAACTCATAATCTCTTGTTAAGCCCGATGGATGCCGATAGAGAACCAGTAACCTTGACTGATCACTCAGAGGATGCAAAAAAAAAAAAAAGTAAAAAAAAGTAAAAACAAAGAAACGTGCAAACAGTGCAAGGACAGATGAATGAGGGAACAAATGTTGAGTCTTACCCAGTACAAAAGACATGGGGATGAGACTGGCATAGTGATTGCAGTAAATCGCCAGTTTTTCAAAATACCTTTTCTGGTCATCGTACAGGAAAAATCTAAAAACAAAAGAGTAAACGTTTTCCAGAGTTTAGTATGATGAATGGATTAAAGCACTGTTAAAGCGCTCCGTCTTTCTCACCTGTAAGTAATGCTGATGGCGGTATACATGGCAAAGAAAGCCAGGAATTCTTTATACAACACCTTGTAGATGCTCCCTTTCCAGGCCCAGAGCAGCTTGGAGAAGCCACAGAATCGGGCGTTTGCAACTCTAGCCGTGTATGTGACCGTCATCAGTGACAGAAGGTCAACAAGTCTCCCGAATAATTAAAAGAGCTGTTTGGAAGAAATAATGAAGTCTTTCATTTAATACTCAGGTGAGCCACAGACAATGACAACACGATCTCACACAAAAAAAAACGTTTTCATCTAAACAACAATGTAACGTATAAAGTTTTGGTTTTTAGTTATTGGTTC
>VURO01021616.1:68971-88924 GCA_015108175.1 Pelvicachromis taeniatus
ATTGGTTCTGGTTATTCAAAAAAAAAAAAAACATCTACTTACCTTTTGTTGTGAATTATCTTGCTGAAATGTTCAGCGCATCCCCTGTGCGTAATTGGCACCTCTGGATAAGTGAATTCATATTTTCATTTAGCAGCACCGTCTTCCATTTGCCTTGTTCTGTGCTGTTTTTTCAATGAGCTCGAAAGCCTGAGATCCAGCGGCTCCGTTAACGCCGAAGCTCATTCGGCTGCGTGGCAGTAATCCTACGTGCCTCCTCGGTGCGGCCAGTGGTCAGTGCGCCCCGGGGTAAATCCCCAAAACGAGAAGGAGGAGCTCATTAACGCGACCCCCGACCGGGAGAGCGGGACTAGGTGATGGACCACAAGCGACAGGCCGCAGCGCCGGGGCACCAGCAGCACACAGGAACGTGCAGTACAGTAGAAAATTATGCAACTAGAGCAAGTGAACCATGGCAAGGTTTCGTGTTAAGTGATACGAAAAAAATCAATTTCCCAGTTACAGATCTGTAATCACTGCATGCTGCAGCTTAAATAACAAACATCTTAAGATACCCAAACCATTTCAAAGGTGCAGTCTATGTCAAAGCTTCCTCCACTTTTCCTAGTTTTACAGTAATAAGAAGATATCTGTGGAGTGGAGTTCTCCACCTGGATATAGTTTGAGAAGTTTTTAATCCCGTCTCCAAAGAACCCAACATGACTTAGCGGCCACACTTTGAACTGACACACTTCTTGCCGTTCAGCGATACAATAGTCATTTTGTGGATGTCATTTTCCCTCCTAGTTTTGACCTCTTTTCGGTGGGAGGCTTTTACGTTGCTCCTGAACTGCTTTGTTGGAAGGTTAAATGGGACTTCATGCTCTGTCGGAGCCAATCTGCACACTGGTCAGTTTGGTGGTCTGTGCGCACACGAGAATTTGCTTCAGTCCACTCCAATTAACCGACTAATTCCACTGACACGCAGATGAAAAAGAAATGACCATGAAAGACTTTCAGCTGAGGCAAGTTTGTTTTAATCAACACTGGCATTATAATTTAAAGAAAATCTATAGAAAACAGATTCTTACAGACTCAAAAACTTTCCGTGACAGAGAGGGGAAATGGGAGCTTTTAACTGAGAGTGCACTATCCTGTCATTTATTTATGTTTCGCTTGGGAAGCACCAATCGAGGCAGCCAGGAGTCTGATATTCAATCAAAAGGGAAAGGATGCTATAAATTTCCTTCAACTCATCATTCATTTGTTTAACATTTGATCAAGCAACATTCAATATATATTTTAATTAACAAAGCACTGAATAAGGCTACTAATATCTTTCAATAGTGTTCCCATATAGTTCTCAGTCAACAGGATGGACACAGGTTTGACAGAAACACACTGGATGAGTTTATGAGCGCTGTATAGGAACAGGGAGATCAGCAGTGTCCAACAGCTTTAGCTTCCAGCTCAAACATCACCAGTCACATCAAATAAAACTGCAACTGCCTTCCTTCACATGCCAACCAAAGCAACTACAATGTCCTTTAATGATGAAAAACAACAAATTTGACTGATTTTCTCATTATCGTTGTCTAATGAGCTGATAAATGATAAAAGACACACTCCCAACTGTTGCAGTTTGTCTAAGATGCAACAACAAGGCTGTAAACTAAAGACCACACAGGCTATATTCCTGTTTTTCTAGTGTTTTGCTTTTTTTTTTTATTTCCCTGCCGCCACAACCGGAATCTATAGAAATCTGGATGGAAAAAGTGTGACACATGAGTTTGTTTGAATTTTTAGTTGCAAGTCAAATGGAAGAAGAGACACAGTCACCATAAATCACACAGAATAAACAAGTCATAAACATCAACCATCTGACAGCTGTTTTCTCCTCAAACACACAGCACCGTCACTGGAAACACTTTGTTTTCACAACTGAGGCCGGACACTGCACGGGGTGGGGGAGGAGGGGGAGAGTTTTCAATTCTTCTGTCGAAATAAAGTTAAATGCTTAAAGTAGGAACTGCCACAGTGGATATGAAGACAAGAGAAGGTGAAGTGAGAGTAAGGCGGCACATATATGTACAGTCTTATCTCTATAAATAATGCAGCTTCTCTACGGGTTTACTTGTGATGTCATAGGGGGTGGGGCACCCTTCAATGTGAGCGGGTGTCTCGCTGTAACCGTGCTGTGCTGAGGATGCCGGGTTGAGGACTGAATGGACCGTCTGGAGGCTGTTGCTGCAGGATTTGAGGCTTGCTGGGGATGGAGCTCAGAGGAGGATAGCTCAGACTGTAGAGCTGTTGTCTGTGGAATGGGGGGGAGAGGAGGCGGCCCTGCAGGGGGTGGGGCAGGACATCACTTGTTTGGGGGTTTGTAGGGTTCCAGAAGTTGCTTAGAGAACGTGTTGACCTTGTCAGCACCTCGAACTTCATGGGGTAGTAGAGGTAACTTGACTATGTGGAAATCCTCGTAAAGATCTTCCATCTGTGGACAGAAGACAAACCACCAATAAAGATGTGCGACTCTGAACTGTAAATACTGTAAATACACTTTTCCATTTCTCCCGACTCATACCTGGTCTAAATATTTCGACTGAATTTTATGGCGGGCTTCACACATTTTACACGGCCTCTCTGCATCAGGGAAAACGAGCTGGTTGACGATGATGTTGTGCGTGTCGATGCGGCACTTGGCCAGTTCCTGAATCAGCCGCTCTGTCTCATAAAGTGACAGAAATTCAGCAATGCACACACAGATGAAGGTGGTCTGCTCCTGAAGGGTGAGAGGAAGGAACGTTACAACACACATACATAAAAACTATTTATATGACAAGATGAAGCTCACCATTTGCTCCAAATCCTGAATTCGTTATTTATATTAAATATTTTGTCTACAGTTGTGGCCAAATGTTTTGAGAACTACATAACTATTGGGAATGGGAAAAGTTCCCAAAACTTTTGGCCACAACTGTACACAGACTTATGAGTTCCAGTCAAAGAACAAAATCAAAAGGAATTACAAAACCTAAAGCAGTCAAGTAAAACAGACTAGCTGCGAGGGCTCAACGGGGGTGGAGTTACAACTCTTTAAAAAATAACAAAAAGGTGAAACTGTTGACGAAACTTCTTTTGTCCGAATGACAAAATAGTATAAAGAGGGCTTGACAAGAGGGATACATGCATGTGCAACAGGCTGCTGAGCACAGTGAGTCACTTCAAAAACTCTTTTGTATCTACGCACACTACTGACACTCGAACCAGCTACAGTGTCTTCTGTCATCAGATAAGACTTGTTACAGAGGGTGTGCATGTCGCTACCACAGCACCTCATTAGAACAACAGTTGAAGTGTAGTCTGAAAGGGTGGGTGGAGGCTACAACCATTAAAGCAATTGTGTGTAGAAAACACATATTTTTGTATATACAATAAAATCAAAGAGGAGCACCCTCCCTTAACCTGGTCTCCACCAGAAAGGGCTCTTCCTGTTACATTCTCCCCTCAATCATAAAATCAATAGTAAGCCGGTACTATATAAATGCAACTGAATTGAATTCTGTTTAAATTACCAAAGTTGTATACGAATATACAAATGTGACTTACAGGGTCTTTGAACTGCTCACTAACTGAGCGAATGACTGGCAGGGTTTCTTCAAGCTTTGAGGCCAGCTGGTCTGCATTCATATCACCCAGACCGAGCATATTACACATCTAGAAGCAGCAAAGGAGATGGACAGTGTGAGAGAAAACAAGAGACAGAGAGAAAGAGAAAGGCCAACAGTTCTCATATATTTAAACAGAGGTCATATTTTATGTGCAGAATCCTTGAAAATGGTTTGAACTGATCTGCTCGTCTCAGCCACCACCTGAGAGATGAAAGGACTGATCTGGTTCTTGATCTGCATGAGGCGGCCTAGACCTCGCTCCACGATGGTGGGAAAGTTAAGCAGTCGCAGTGTGTGGCCAGTAGGGGCAGTGTCAAAGACCACCACTGAGAAGTTCATTCCCTTCACTAACCTGAGATACAGGAAAGCAACAGTGGTAAGTAGAACACTCAATAACTGTCCTTAAAACTTCAGACATGCTGCAGTAAAATTCAAATACAGAACTACCTCATGACCTCTGCATAGCTCATAGCCTCATCAATGCCGGGGAAGGCGCTCATGGCTTCCTGCATCATCTTCTTGCCCATGCTGAGCATGTTGTCCTCCTCAAAGAACTCATCGGGCAGCTCTGCCACGCCCAGGCTCGGGTCAATCTCCTGTAAACACACGCCCACATTCTCAGATAAGCACACTTGAAATAGAGTGCAAATGTTTTTATGCCCTTCAGTGACTGAGTTTGTTACACAATGGTGCCTCTGAGACTCACATGTGGAACTGGCCATCCTCATGACTCTGAAGAAATGGTGATCTCGTGGTCTAAATTTTATTTTCCAAAACCAGAATGAATAAAACCTCTGTGCTTTTTAAAGTCTATCTAAACTTTAGACTTTTAAAATGGTGCAAAGAGGAAAATGCAGATAAGAAAATCCTCGTACTGTGGATGCTTACTCATTGTCATTTCAGAGACTTTGTTTGTATTATTAATGCTCTTAATATATTTCTTAATTTTTCTTCTCAGAAAAAAAAGAAAAATTAGCAAAAACCACCTGAGTTCAATTTTTAATCTCATTAAGCAATCCCTCTCACTTGTAAATTTTAATAACTGTTAAGTGTACACATATACTCACCATTGCAAAGAGGTTGTCATAGCCCTTAACCTTAGTGGGGACCTTGGAGAACTTCTGGTCAAAAGCATCAGAGATGTTATGGGCAGGATCTGTGGAAATGATGAGCACACTCTCCCGGACAGCCGCCAGCTGAACAGCCAAACTACAGCTGTCAAAATGACATGGAAAGAGGAGAGGTTTGTGTTTAAAGAGCCTGTTAAGAGCATTTTGGGTCCCATGTAAGCATGTACGAAATGCTGTGCAACTGAGCAACAATGAGACCTATGACGCTTTCTTTTATGTGCATGCATGTCGTGTAAAGCACAAAGTAAAAATGTAATTCATTTGAACTTTGTGAACATTACCTTACCCCAGTTACTTTGATGAACACAACATTTGCATGCAATTATATTCCAATTGACACACAGTGGAAACTGTTCATATCACTCAGTAACTTTAGTGATAGTGGATGTGGCAGAGGTTAATCTATGTGCCAGGTTATTGTTGCTGCTCCGGTGTGATGGTGTTGTGTACATACTTGTTTGACACATTAATTAGATTTTGGTTGGTTATCTTGTTTGAACTAAGTCTCCTACAGACTGACTAGATCCACGTTCAGTTGCAACCGCTTTTACTCGTATTTTTTTTTTTTTTTTGTTATGAATACAGACACGATAATGCGGGCTTGACAGCTAACCCTGAAGTCTTCTTTAACTCTGGGTAAAGTAAAAGAACAGATAATATTAGCAGCAGGTTATTGATGATGCCTTACACGGTGATTACTGAAGGTTTTGAAAAAGTCGTAAACCCATGTGTAAGCTGCTAACGTTAGCTGCTGACTGCGCTTCACAGCTACTAAACTGGCCGGCGAAAGGGCTCCTTACTAAAATCTAAAACATAACTGTCACTTTTCTTTGATGCTAGCGCTTCTTTAAGTACAAATTTAACGCCAGTCTAACTCTCGACGTGGCAAAAATTACCCACGTTATTCATTTTCGGACAATGATACACGTCAAGTTATGGTAACGGCTAATGCTAGCCAGCCGCTCAAGCCGAGTCAGTATCCGGAGACAATTTAGCATCTTTAATCAACTTACCTACATGTCGTTTTACCAACGCCACCCTTCCCACCCACAAATATCCATTTCAAAGATTTCTGCTCGATGATATTCTTCAGAGTGGGTTCTAACGGCTCCACGTCGGGCGCATCTTCAAATTCGTCTTCCACCAAAGCTGCCATCTTGTATGTGTACAGTCAGCGACGTAGAGCTCGGGAGTTACGCAAAGACGTATCCACGGTTGATGCATTCACTGGTCCTCGGAGTTTTGACTACGCAAGGTTTCACACTGCCGGGTGAAACGAGCTTTTAGAGATTTTTATTGTTTAGGATGATTAGTATGTATCTTTAATTAATTTTGTCAAGCATGATCCATCAATCAAACACAACAGTGAGTTACCAAAAACTCTTTAATTTTGTCTGGGACTTTATTATAAATCCATCTTTTACGTAAGATGAAATTATTTTAAACAGACAATTCAAATGTCTTTTTAATGTTCTCTGTAAAAAAATTGTTTGACACTGTTTGAATATGAAATTGCACAAATAGAGCAAAAAAGAACAATTGGAAAGAACATCCACAATCCACGAATTTCCAATAAACATAAATGCAGCACAAACTACACTAAACTCAGCGCCTTAGAAATTGCGGTTTAATGATGTAAAATATTTACTTAAATATTTATTAAGCCAGTTTGTCATAAAAAATGTTGAAAGCTTAGAACAGAGAAAATTAAAAAGCAGGTAGCAGCATTGTCTTAGTAATTAAAAATAGCCAGGTTAGATCATTTCAGCTATAACACTGAAAATCAACAAAATAAAATACACAGTGTGCACAGAAAACATTCGGTCTGCAGTGATAAAAACATTCATTTACATGAACACCTGCATGCAGTCACCACAGGATAAGGTACTTGTCTCCATAAACATCTTTTTCTTGCTTCACCTGTCCCCATCTGGGCACTACCATCAGACTTTTCACCTCTCATTTTTTGGGAGCCATCATCTCCATCTCTTATTTCAATGCAGTGCCAAGCCAGAATCTTTATGTGTGTTGTTTGAGCTCGCACGCAATTCATCCCACTGGGGAAGGAGCAACTTTGCCCTCCATCTGGCCTTTCACAGTCAGTCTGCCGCAGCCACCGTGGCCAGAAGGTTGGGCCCAGATCTACCCACTGGTGCTGTAATTTGCATGTTGCGGAGCGCACCAGCCATCCTCTTACTGCACTGGCAGCATCTGAGGGCAGAGAACTGAGGTCCAGTTCTGCAGCCTCCTTCTCTAGTTTCTGCTGATGTTTTGTTGAAGCCTTTCTCAGTTCTGGAGACACATGCAGGTTAAATTTCTCTTTCAAGGCGGTGAGGGTGGGTTGACTTCCCTTGGGGGACTCAGAAGGGCGATCTATGGACATCCAAAATGGGTCAAATGAGGATCCCAGAAGATACAGGAGGCGAGAAGGCCGGCGATGTCTGACTTTGGGCATGTAGTGGTAGTCATCAGCATTTGTGATGAGGGTGTATGGACGGATTGGCTGTGAGAAGGATGGAAGACTGGCTCTCAGCTGAAGAAATGGTGAATCCCAGCCTGTGCCATCCTGGTCTCGAACAACAGTCACATTTGGATGCTGATTTTGAGATGAAATGTTGGAAATAAAGGCCAGAGATTCATGCAGGAGGAAAGATGGCAAAATCCAGCAGAGACAAATGGCAAACTGTCCCCACATGGTCTTCAGATCTAGATTGTAGCTCAAAGAATGAAAAATTGCTCTTCTAGCTTCTCCTTTGAGCCGTTTAGTTATGCTTTCAGTTGTAGGAGTTTCAGAGACTCTGTGTACCCAACACCAGACATCCTTGGGCTCTTAAACAACAACATACTGAATTCAGCGTCTTATCACACAAGCAGCACACTATTGTGTATGGTACACTTGAGTTCCCAAGACTCTGATATTTTGGCTAACTTACAATGTGAATATAAGACAACTATGCCTAAATGTGGTTTAATGCAAGGTGTCACATACCAGAATTTCTGGACTCTGTCATATTAATAAACTAACAAAGGAGTAAAATATTTTAAAAAGAGACCACATGAAAAATGTTGATGGGGAAAATGCCCCATTTATTTTCATCTACACAAAATCAGCAGTATGGATCAAAGGCACAGTTGGTGTAACATCAAGTATATTTTCTGCATTATACTAAACATTCAATTTTCTCCCATGTTATAATATTACATAAAAATACAGTCACATAAAATTGTATATACGCACATACAGATAATAAACAGCAGAATTAACGGAGCAATACAGCATTTATTAAACAAGCTGATTGATTAGCACTTTTGTAGTGTCAGGTTTTATCTATATTTGTGTGTGTGCACGCTCATGTGTTTGTGTGTGTCTGAGTTCTTTAGAAAAAACCTGACCTGGCACACTATACGTGTGAATGTAACCATATTTCAGTTTGTGATATTCCTGTGTTGACCTCCATCCTTTTCTCTTGCTTATTCACACACTCAGAGTGAGAAAAGCTGATCATGTGAGCGATCCTGTTGCTGGCTAGATTGTGGTGGCGGTCTGGGTGTGGAAGATGGCACACTGCGAATCGTCTGGCTGCTGTAGTCTGCCGCCTTCGCCCGATCCTCCAGGAACTTATCAAACTCTGAAATGGTGACATGTATTATTTAATATTTGCATGTGTCTGAAGAAATTATAATTACGCAAAAGAAGCGACAGGACCACACATACCTTCACTGGAAACTCCCTCGCAAACTGAAGACTGCTCTTCCGGCTTTTTTGTATACAAAGAATAAAGATTATGTCATGGTAATATCACCCTGTTTATACAAAACACACACACACAATATATTTATATATATACCGTATATCTTCCAATAGTAGCCCCGGCGGTTATTCCAAAAATTATTCGGCCGGCCCGGCGTTTAAAAGAGTCCGGCGGTTGTTGAAGACCGGCTCGTATTCCCTTCTCACACGGAATTGTCACAGAAGTGAGAGAGAAAGAGGACCCAGGCACCGTTTTTAGACTGAGGTGAAAAGACAGTGCGTTTATTTACAGTGCTCCAAAACGTATTCCAACAGTTCACAAATTCCCAATTGTGCTCCTCCTTTGCTCCCGAGTGTCTCCTTGTCTGTGGTAGCCCAGTACACGACCAGAAAATCACAGTTAGCAGGTTCACTAGCCGACAGTTCCAGTTCAGTGTAATAATCCCACTTCAACAGTCGCCGCGCATCCAGCTTAAATGCCGTAGATGACGGCTGATTGCAAACAGCTGGCCGAGTGATGAGACGCGGGAGGACCGACGACAGCGCGGAGGGACTTCCGGGTCGAAGGTCGCCCGGCTACTATTGGAGACCGGCGTCTATTTGTTGTGACATGTTTTCAAACTGGCATTTATTAGAAACAGGCGTCAATAAGAGACAGGCCACTATTAGAAGATATACGGTATAAATGAAAAAAAATGTGTTCTCTTACCACATCAGAAGATAACCATTTGTCAATATCATTCTGCACAGAGGTTTTCGCTGGAGGAATCTAAAATAAATTAAATGACCCTGAGTTTTATTTATTTGTAATATTACAACAGAAATATTACTTCAAACAAATTCCAGCTGCATCTTACTGCTGTTGTACACCCTCCTCCTGTGACCTGCAGCCTGGTATCGAGAGCTCCAGCCAGGCCCTCCACAGCTCCTGGGTGTTCATACCTAACACTGAACACACACAACCACACACACATACGGCATATAAAGTACATAAACATAGAAAGTAGACATGGTGAAGTTCAAACAGAGCATCAGAATGGTGGAGAAAGGTGACTTGAGTGACTTTCAACATGGCATGGTTGTTTATTACCAGATGGGTTCCTCTAAGCCAGGGGTCTCAAACTCGCGGTCTAGGGACCACTTGTGGCCCACGTCACCTCTGCTTGTGCCCCGTATATTGACGTGAATAAATATAATGCAATTTGGCCTTTGAAATGACTATTTTGTTAGGGAGGATTTGTTTGTTGTTGAATGTAATGGTAAAATGGTAAAATGATTTAATATGAGGCATTATGAGCAGAAAGTACAAACATGTTGAAGGATTGGCTGTGTTAGTTTAGTGAGAGAGTTATTTAAAAGAAAACAAATTTCACTAGAAGTCAAAAACTAATGTGTTGTTTCAGAAACTGCTGATCTACTGGGGTTTTCCCACACAATCCTCTAAATCATTTACTAGTTGTTAAATATAAATGGTGACAAGGCCTGCTGGGTTTCCTTACTGGTTAGGTCTTTGTTAAAGGCTCTGCGTTTCTAATAAAGTGTCTTTGCTTAACACTCTGCCCAAAATTCAAAACTTGGCTTAAGCTTGAGAATTTAAACACAGATCTGACATCAAAAATGTAATTGTCAGCACCTTAAAGTAATGTTTTGATAACTATAAATGTGATTCGTTATCTGGTACATTAATTAATCGACTTGTTATTAGTGGCACGCATGTCCCTAACATATAAAATGCAGAGGGGGTGATGACATTATTTATATGCATCATAAGTAAGTAACACTCACCTTTTCCTCTGGTCAGCCAGAGAGCTGCTTCTGGTTTGAGCAAACATGTCAAATTCCTGCTCTTCATCTGCAATGCAGAAATCCTCATTTTACTTACTTTGGCATCTAATTGGTGTTAATTTGTATTTAATTTTTACCATGTTTTCAGAAACATTTATTTAAAATGTCAAGCAGAAGTGGCATAAATTAAAAATCAGGCAGTTACAGAGGAGAAGTTTCTACAACCACTGTTGTTGCCCTTCATCACATGAGTGACACTGGTCAACGTGGAGCTTGTGCATCTTTAAACATTTCCTGCCGTGTGATGTTCGGCCACAGTATCCTATTTTTACCAATCATAAGACGAAGGCTACGTCTGAAAAATCAATTTTGCTTAAGAAACACAATTACCCAGAGGCTTCTATAGAGCTGCCATTAAAAGAGCTGCTCCAATTCTGTAAACACTTATAAAAAAGGCGATTCAGCGCTTCCTTTATTACTTCTATCTGATGTTTTCTTTATGAAAGAAAAGGAAATATCCCCTCCCAAAATTCTTTTTAGTGACACACTATACAATCAATCCCAAAAACAATCAATTTAACTGATAACTGCTGCATTTACATGTTAATTGTTAGGACGTTTATCATTTCAAATCATAACCTGATGATTTGCTATGAAACTTCACCGACAGGCTATGTTTAACCCACAGGAAGTATGAGCATCACACTGCTGCAGTAAGATCTGCTTCTTATGAAGTTAACGCCTTGCCTAAGGATCACAGATTTATAGACACTATTTAAAAGGAACCGCTTTGAAGTAAGGTTAAACTAATTGTAATCATAATCACAGGGATTTTCAGATTTGCAATATTTCAGTTTGCATTCATTATGTTCATTGTTTTCTTAGAAACTTCGGGGGGGAAACAAACAACTGGACTTCTTTAAGTTTCATGAAGAGGTTTCACCTCTCACCTACTCCAACCCTGGGTCAAAGCAAAACCCACGAACCAGAAGCCTTCACTGTTCACATTAACTCAGTGGATAGAAACATGGCATAACAGAGAGGAAATACCTCAGCAAGACAAGACTCAGCTGAACATCTGCATCTAAAGGATAAAGGTCACTTTTTCAAAGATGCCAATGTTCACATTTGGACCGAGAAGACAGATGGTTTGAAAGAGGAGCAAAAGACGCCATCTATGTCCATTGTGAATGACCACGGGGTGGTTTATGACACCAACTGTCAATCACTTACAATGCAGTCGTGAAATCCCTTCCCAGGTGCCTCAACTTCCACACACATCTTGTGTCAGATGACATCAATAGGTCACATGATAGGGTAAGGCAATATCTCACATTGGTTTCACCTGAAACCTCCGGTGATAATGACCCATGCCGTTTTCCACACCTTGATTCATGTGATAATGTACATGATCGATATCGGGTTAACGACCCTCTCATGGGACAACCCCAACTAGGATTTCAACACCTGGGATTCTCCACCTTTGGTTTTTATTACTGAAGATATGTCTTGGATGAGAGGTGAAACATCGTCACGCTTTTTTAAAAAGTCCAATTGCTTTTGTTCCAAGCTCCTGGGAATGCCATGACCTGGACGTCTGAGAACCTACACAGACATATGTCCATTGCTGTATTTCTAGTCTTTAGATTAATCATTATTTCATTTGACTTCAGTCACAGAAAAGCCTCAGTAAAACAAGGGGTGTACTGGAACATCTCTCCAGCAGAGAGAGAAGTAATATATGAACAAGATTAAAACTAGTGTGACAACAATTTAATTTCACTTTACACTCAATTTACTCCCTTTTTTTTTTTTTTTTTTAAATAGAATTTTGGTAACAAAGTCACATTTTTCACTGGCTGTTTTCTTTCACACAAAACAACATGGTAAGAACATACAGGGCAAAGTATCCAAGATGCCCTTTTTTGTAGTCTAAATTCTAGGAATTGCAGCTTCGCTACAGCAGAAGTGCCTAAATGTGTAAATGTAGTCAGATTTTCTGAGCATCACAGTTCCCATTTTCTAAGTGGTTGACCTAGTTTTCCCATCAATGTCAAAGAAACATGATAAGGAAAAGACGGTGTTTTTGACCTGAACCGGAAAGAAGTTCAAAG
This sequence comes from Pelvicachromis taeniatus, assembly GCA_015108175.1. Lineage (NCBI taxonomy): Eukaryota > Metazoa > Chordata > Actinopteri > Cichliformes > Cichlidae > Pelvicachromis > Pelvicachromis taeniatus. Next base: position 81,402 of record VURO01021616.1, read on the forward strand.
TTACTCAAAGTTTACTGACTGTGATTGGCTGACTGCTGTTGATTGGTGTTGGCGGCTGGTTGGCTGGTTGTTGAAATGACAGCTGGTTGTCTGACAGTGGAAGGCTCAGAACTGAGGTTGACAAGGTTTGTTGAAGAGCTCTGAAAAGTGTGAGAGAGCTTATACTCGCTGCTTAAATGACAGTTGACTATTTTCTGACAGCACTCTTCATGTTAAAGAAAATTCAACAAAAGGATCTTTTACCTGGTGTGTATTAGCAATCTGTGCCTTGTTCAATCTGTCAAACCTAAAACACAATTCCAGCACACTTTTGAGCACACTGTGGATGCATCTCAAAAATGCCTTACAAAGAAAATCTGAAACATGCACCTCTCATAGCGAATGAAGGCGTTGTTGAGGTCATCATTGACCACGAGCAGCTCTTCAATAAACCCTTCATCCAGCAGTTGAGGAATGAGCTCCACCACCCGAGTCTGCATGCTCTTACAGACAGAGAACAGCTGCTGCTTGGACAGAGGAGGAAAGAAAAATCAAATTATTTTGTCCACAAATGACAAAGTGATTTTAAAGAGATAATTTTGAGTCATTGGTATTAATCTGCTACATCAAAAATTACTTTCATGTTTTGTTTTCATCCTGATTTTAATCCTTTGACAACAACATGAGTCATACTCTAAACTTGGATAAGGCTAAAGGTAACAGTTTAACAGGCGGCATGAGACATCAAAGCAAACGTGTGCGTCAGTAAAAACAAAATAATAAAGCTAAACATTAATTTAGATTCAGACTGGTGACGTTAAAGGATGTAAAACAATCACTCTAAAACCCAAAACACCTCTGAAACATTTCAGCCAGTGTTGGTGATCTAATGTGGTCTCTTCACAACAGGAACTAAACTACGTGAAATAATATACATTATTATAATTGTCTTTTTTCACAAAAAATGTCTTACAGTGGACAGGACTGAATGAAATAGGGATACTGTTATCTGTCACCCAAAAGAAAATGTAGGAAAGGGGCATAAAAGTAGGGGTTCCAATACCTCCCGGGCCACTCAACACACACTTGACCCCCTCTGTGAGGAACACCCAGTTCATCATTACCGTAAGCTTTTGAGTCATGCAACTGCCTTTTGGCAATTAGCAATATCACCAGAGTCTATAATGCTGGGGATCATGATGCCCAGGTCCTTGCCTTTGTCCCCCACACCTTTCAAAATGTTAATCCAACCACAAAGTCAATCTCTGTGGGCCCATTTAGGCTGTGAATGGCTGGCCTCCATGGCTTAAGGTTAGGCCACTGGTCACTCAGCAGTGCACTTCCCATCCAATTTTGTTCAAGGAGCGGCCAAAGTGGTGTAGATCAGTTGTGTCCAAGTTATGCTCCATGATCAAAGTAGCTAAGAAACCCTTCAGCCACAATCAGCTGACAATTCTTTGTGTCAAAAAGGAGTTGTGTGGTTCAGGCATATGATAAGGATGCTTCCTGGACACGCCCCCTGTGGAGGTTTTTCAGTCTCACCCAGGTGGAGGGATACCTCAGTGCAGACTGAGAACTCATCTCTAGGAGGTACTAGAAAATGTTACTAAGGAATAGGATATTCTGCAATTTCCTCCTTAGCTTGCTGACACTCAATTTGACTTTGGATAAGTGGCAGAAAATAAATGAATGGATGAAGTACCACAAATGTACAACAATAGAATATTGTATGGAAATTATGGAAATTTTAGACCACAATTCAGGTCCTTAAACTGGCAACAGGTAATAGACTATATTCACAATCCACAGCTCCTAAAGGCACTTCTGACACACACACAGACAGACCTGTAGCAGCTGTGTATCATCTAGCTGGCTCTGTCCAGGGATTAGCTCATTTAGCATTTCAGACATCACTTTGAGATTTCCTCTCACCAGATCGAGCTCACTTCGCAGCTTCTGCTCCTGAATTAGAGAAAAATACAAAAAGCAGTCAAATGCTGCTAGAAAGGCCTCAGTGATGCTTTGATGTTGCATGAAAATAAGATAAGCCGTTTTCAGATACAGAAACAGTCTACAGTATATACAGTGAGAGGTGTTTTTAGTCAGTGGAACCTGTTCTGCAGAAAGAGAGGCTGGTCCTTCACTGGGCTCAAATGGAGGTGAGGTATTCTGACTGGAAATACTGGAAGCAGTTTCCAGTTGTGACTCATTTGTAGGAGCAGTGACAGGGGGCATCTCAGCGGTTCCATTTTCTGGGATGCTCTGCGAGATTTGTAAGGGAGGTACGGTACAATAACTATCCAAACATTCATGTGGTGCTTTGGTTTTTCACTGGAAGATAGTCTCACCCTATTTGGAGTGTGGATGGGAGACAGAGCATCTAGGTCTGTCATGGGAAACTCCAGACCTCGTCTTCTCAGGTCGTCGTATACGTGTACCACCCCCGACAGGGAGGAAGAGCTTCGAAATGCATCAGCCCATGACTGAAGATGAAAGACAGCATGTGATAGATTGTAAAGAGATGACTGGCCCTTAAATCTGCATCCAGTGACACAAAGAACAACACATAAAAGGCAACATGCAGAGAACAGAAGTGTACTGTCCTACAGCATTTCTAAGCCTGACACTATGTTAATGTTAGCGCTCTTTGTTTATGATTACCCACAAGGACTCTGACTATGTAACAGAGGAATGTACGTAACAATGGAGACACATACATTTTGAGCATTAATGATAACACTGTCACACTTATCCATAGACATAACAGAGGCTGTGAGACTGATTCTGGCTCACAGCCTCTGTTGCTTATTTTTGTAATTACATTTAATTACTTAACTACTTTGGTGTAGTAGGTAGGTCTTTCTCTAGGTCTTTTTTAAAGAAAGCTTTAAACCTTATGAAAATATAGTTTAAAGTAAAAAAATGTATGCCATTCTTTATATTTTCTAAAACCGTCCAGCAGGCCAGATTGGAGTCTTTGCTGGGCCGATTCTGGCCCCAGGCCCCATGTTTGACGCCACTGCTCCAGCCATAAACACTCAGTCATGCACATACCTGTATAAGGCTGAGGACCCTGTCATGGAGGATAGTTGGCGGGTTATTTTTGGGCAGAATAGAACGAACCAAAACCCCCTCAACAAACTCCTGTGAGGCAACCAAAACATGGAAACGATGGCCACAGTTCTTCACACACGTCTCAAGAACCTACATGAGAAAAAAAAAATCAACACAACATGTAACACATAAAAAAATGTGATTCTAGCTGCACCAAAACGAAAGTCTCTCACTTTCTAGCATGCCATCAGTGGGTTAACTAAGACCCAAGTTAACTGAGCTACTTGGACAAGTAAACACGGAAATCATCTCCTCTAGGATAACAGCCAACCAGGACAAAGGTCATTTTGACCTTCAAAATATTCCTCTCACATCTGACAGGCCTTGACAGAACAAATAAAACCAAAAGAAAAACATACAATCTTTGACAGACAATTACTCACAGTGAGAGCCAACATAATCTCTCTGAAGTTCTTGTTTCCTACTATTCTCTTCTTAATGGCTTTAACTGCATCTCTCGGCCTGGGGGAAAAGCATCACATGATGTTTGTGTACTTATCCATGCTAACGTTTAGAAATTAAAATATGCAACATAAGTCATTAAAAAAAAGATTGTTTAGGTGATTAAATTAAAAAGGAGTTATCACTGGCAGAATTACAGATAATAACTTGTGTTGTAATGGAGAATTTAGTGACTTGGCTTTGCTTCCTTAACCTGTTTTTTGCAAAGAAAATACACATGCTACACATGTATTTACTTTTCCACAATTTATCTAGTGGACATTCAAGCAAATAAGTACATGCATGAAATAAGCATATGTTTAAAAATAATTTGCATATTTACTCATAATTTCATAGTTTCCTGGTCATATGTGTTAGCTAAATATTTAATCGGTAAACTGTATGTCTTTAGTTCGGTCGCACTTACATTCATTGAAGTTTGTGCTTCCATAGACATGGTGAAAACTGACACTTTGACTTTGATGTTAAATCTTTGCTCCTTTAAAATCTCCCAAAAACTTTAAAACATGTGTGGTAGGTTCATTGTCGATTTGGGTGTGCCCCGCCTAATGTCAAATGACAGCTTTGATGAGTTCAACAATACCCACATTAGTCTTTTACAGCTGAGGGGTAAAAACTAGCAAAACAAAAAAATACAATTGTCTTATCTGTAGAAGGAAACCTACATCTTTACCCCTATTCACCTGTTGTGTCTCTTCTGAATTACTTCTTAATTACTTTCAATTCAGTTTCATTAATTGTATTAATATCGCGCAAATTCACAAATGCAGTCTTCTTTTGCTGTTTGATATTGGAAGGTAAAGACCCTATAATACAACAACCAAACTATCCACCATGAGCATGCACCTTGTGACAGTGGGGAGGAAAAATTCCCTTATAACAGGAAATCTTCAGCAAAACACGTGTCAAGTCAGGCTTTCACAGCAGAAAACAAAGTGCGTAATTAACTAGAAGACTGTGTTAGACATAAGTAGGTCAGTGGTGACAACCAGCACTGAAAGTAGCAACAAACCCATAAAGGAAGTGACTCAGTAATGCAAAAGCAAAACATGCAGACATGCTTACATAACTTGCCTTAGCTATTCATCTCTTGAAGTCATTAAAAAAAATGAAAATTTAAACTTTTCATTAGTTTTTATGTCATTTATTATTACTAATACTATTATAAACAAGGCTAAAATTGTATATAATGAGCATGAGTAATAACAAGTTTGACTTTGATGTGACTTTGTGCAGAGAAAACAAGAAATAAGGAATTAATAGAACAACTGTTGTCTCTTCCCGCCTGTGTGCTTCACTGACAGACCAAAAACACCCCAACACAACAAATAACATCATCCCTACCCTTCGTCTGTCTCATTGATGATGTCACAGATCTCCATGTTGAGCCCCCAGTCTTCCAACTGTAGCGATCCATTGGTCGCTCGCTCTGTCAACAGGAAGGGAATGAGATCAAACTACATTTAATATGTTAATACTAAAATGGGAATAATTGAAAATTCCGCAACACATTCAAGGGTTCAATATTTCTATTTCACAGACCAGACTTGAAGGTCAACTTATCATAAAGACAAAAAATGTGAACCAATGGTCTATATTCGTAAAAGAAAGGTCACCATGTGATCATTTCATGCTCTGCTTTTTAATTATTATCAGGGACAATGAGAAACAGATCACACGTCTGCAGTGTTCATTATGCTAGGAATGAAGTAGCAACAGTACAGATTAAACCAGGTTTAACTGATTTTAAAGACCTATTTTGGGAAACATACAGTATACTCAATATCATTTAAGTAGACAAACGCCTTATTAACTCACTTATTAACACTGCGTAAATACACATGCTAAATATACCTCTGTGCCTACCAGCTCATTACCAAGTGTGTGTCTGTCTGCTGTTTAGTGCTGACCAGGTTGAGTCGGTTTTAGAGATTTTAGTAGAAAAAAAGGCAAAAAAGTGACGATGTGACAGATAAAATCCTACATGAGACACTAAGTGCATGCCACAGAGACATCCCATTCGCTGTTTACATAAAATGACTAATTAGTGCCGTTTTATTGAGGACAGTAATAGTAGTAACAGCAATAGTAACAGTAGCTGAATAAAAATAGTGAACTTCATGAGACTACTAAAAAAAGCACAGCTAAAATTAACAGCTGCACAGAGATATGAGAACTTTTTGTCTGTTTTAAAAATAACCCCTGAGAGCTTATTTATTTCTCTAACTAACTGTTTGCCTTCCTGAGCCGTAAACCAAGACAGCAGAGGTGAGAACCTCAAAATATCTACCTGCTTTCAGATAACAATCCTCAGTGTAATGTTGCCTGACTAGACTTCATTAGTGTAGTTGAGATGCACATGATTCCAAAAGATAAGACATGCATGACAGTCAGTTTTACAACACGGGCAGGAGTTATGCCAAAACACACATCCGCCCATCCAGCTACCCATTATAAGATAGCTAAATGTCAGGGTTTATAATTAAAATGAATTAATTTATCTCTGAAGTTGTCACATGCATATTAAACCTGGTTAACCACAAGACACAAAAGAAGCCTGAAAAAAGACCAACAAAAATCGTCGACTCATTACATCATCATCAGTGGACGTAATGAGGCAAACACGAGAGAGCAGGTGCAGCATTAAATATGAAAAGGGAAGAATAGTTCTTACAAAACAATACACAATGTCTGACATTAAATTCCAGGGTAAGATAAAAAAAAAAATAGTGTATTCTTTAAAGTGATTTCTCTTATAAACTGACAGAAAAATTAAAATATCACTCATATTCTTTTACCAAGCGGTAACCCTCTTATAACCCAACAAAAATATAATAACACTGTCTTAATAATAAACGTTTCAGTAACTCGTTATTTGTAGCATTGAGCTGATTAGAAAGGTTTCCCCCTAAAATCCTGCATCCTCCAAACTATTTTGCAATCAAAGCCTGCTTTTCCCCCCACTCCACCCTACACAGGCTCTTCATAAGTCTCTAAATCTCCTTCATTCCTTTCCAACACTCCCCACACTTCTCAGTCCCAATTACTCCATTTCCCTCATCACCCCCTCCCTCCCACTCCCCCCAGCTCCCTCCACTTCATGTGACTGTCAGCTGATTCTGCTCTCATTTGCCTCAGAAGTAACTGACATTTATGTGTGAGAAAGTGGATGAGATAAGAGGAAGGAAGGCTTGAGGTGGGTGTGCGACATTTTCTTAATACCGATGACTGTCCTGATGTTACACATCTTTCCGGGCATCTGCACTCGCAGTGGATTGTGGGGGCTTTCAGTGGCTGGATAAAAAGAACTATCCCGGTGCCATTAAGAGGAAATGGCAGATGCTTCATAAGATGTGTGACGGCACACACTTGTTGACACTTACGCATAAAGTGTGAAACTGTAACACATCAGTGATTGAGGAAGTAAGAGGCAACACCAAGAGTCTTCCGGATTGGCCAAATGAGTTGCCACTCAATTTATGTCAACCAATCACGTGGAAGACTCAAGCGAAGTAATCCCGCCTCTCCTACGTCATTGGCTCTAAAAACTCTTCTTTTCCTGACAAATTTGGAGTCGATAAATCGATAAATAAAATAAAATACGAAAGCCGCAGGAAACGACCATGTCGCCATTGTCACGTGTGAACAGAGTTTCATAAGCAAAACGCAAAATATGGAAAATTAACAAATGTGAGCAAACTGAAGCGACTTGAACACAACTCTGAGTGGTTTTTAAAAAGCAGCTGCTTACCGATTCTCTGTCCGACCGGCGTTGAAAATGGGTTTCCTATGAGAAACTCCATTTTCTCCCCGAGTGAAAACATCCTCGAAAATTACAAGCGTCCGCTGCTGAAGTGAATCAGATTGCTTGTTGTGTTTGCTTTTGCTTTCAGTGTCAGCCGCTGGCTCTGAGGCGCACTCGCTCGCGGGGTCACGTGAAAACGCACGCAGCCAGGAAACAGCATCAG
>VURO01021617.1:0-11262 GCA_015108175.1 Pelvicachromis taeniatus
GTGTATAAAGGCAAGACAGCACCATAAAATATATATAGAACCAATTTCTAGGCTTTCCAAATTAGAAATTGGCCATTTACCTGCATGTCACAAGTATCAATTACAAATAGCTGTCAAAAAATTAAGCATTGCAATGCATATTGTAACTGGCACAATAAAAACAAGGACCAGCACAGGTAACGTCGCCCGGTTTATTCCCACACACGGTTTGAGTTCACACACACAACAGATAAGCATGTTCTATCTCTTAAATGGAACAACCACATTGCAATTAGGAAGCACAATAGGAACATCCTCCTCCACATTGAGGTGAAGAGTTATACCACCCTAGGGAAAATCTGCAGCAGTCAAAAACAAGCCAGATAGCGCTGCAGCATATGTGCTGTGACCAGTGCAAGCCATGCGAGTAGAGAGAGAGGCACCAATGCAGGCCGAGCTGCAAAAATAGGACACACTCTGCATTTTTGCAAACCTCATGTTAGGAAAAAAAAAATCCATCTGTAGTAGTAAGCATAAGTTTTCATAACTTTGATTTCTCTGTGCTGTTTCTGCTTTGAGATATTTAATAAACAGTTTGAAAGCGCTTAAAAAAGTTTACTTAAATGCAGAGAGAAGAAAAAAAAAGATGCTTCAATCCCTTTTTTGTACATTCTGCAGTAGCGTGCAAGCTTTACCGCCTGTGCTGATTTGGTAATCAGGCTGTGCTTATGGGTAAATGGAAATCTAGCCTTCTCCTTCCCTGGGTTGGCAGCCATGTGCTGGCCTCCCTCTGTGCTTTTGCTGGTCGTCTGTATCTGCTTAGAACAGGTGCCGGATCCCGTTCAGCTGCAGCATTCACAGCACAGGTACGGGTGGGAGGCCCTTGGCTGCTCGTTCAGTCCCCCAAGTTTTCCAGGGGTCCCCATCTGTGTCCCCGCACATCCTCTGCCACATGGCACCTGTCCCTCGACGAGTCTGGTCCATTCTTCGTCCGGCGACGTACACGCCTGCCTGCCACCCCACACTCTGCCTGTTGTTGAGCCACAATAAGATGAAGAATAGCTGCACCCATAATCCCTTGCTGTGAGATGTGTGTGTCTGTGTGTGTTTGTTTGTGTGTGTGAGTTTTCCCTTCTTATTCCTCCTTTGGCCAGATTCGGGGCCAAGTACAAATTGTAAACAGGTTATTATGCTGCTGTAACACACTCCAACTGGAAATGCACTCCAACAACATTTAGCGTTTGCTGATGTAAATGTGTCTTTATCCGTCACATAGAGTAGTTTAATTTGGTGGAAAGTTCAGTGCATTTACCGCTGACGATGATGACGACGTGGTAATGGGTTTGCTGTTTTGTGTGCTTGCAAAGCTTTGCAAGAAAATTTCCTCAGAATTGCTCAGAACAATAACTTTGCTCCATTCAGCAGCAAAAAAGAAATATATTTTGAGAAGAGATCATGTGTGATCACACAGCATTCAGCAGGAGCAGCTAGATCATTCAAACACATTATATTCTTACACAGGACGTAGGTTTAAGGAGCATCTTAGTCTCCATGGTGTGCCTTAGTCACCTAAAACAAATCAAACTCTTGGCATATAGTTAATGCTAACAACGTCATATAGCACAAATGTTCATCATCCAAATATGACGTTACTGGACGCTCCCGCTCTTGCTACACAATAGACTTTAGTTCAACCAGACAGTCGGCCTCCTCAGTTCCTCCAGAGGACACAATATTCAAAGTGATCACTGATCACCTTGGTCCCAGCAGATGGATAATACTTTACACAGCTGCGAAAGCTCTGGGCCCCATCCACCCACACCAAGCTTTTCTCTGTTACCTTGACAGTTAGTGTTGCGTTGGACCAGTGAGTTGTTTGTTTGCCCAGGGAAGTGACATGACGGCAGAGGAGGAAATAGGAAACATAACAGACTACCTGACAGACTCATTCCATGGGCTTGACCTGAGACTGGAGCTGAGCCAGCCAGCAATCAGAGAGAAATAACAAAAGGAGGCTCTTTTGTTTGTTCAGTCTATATCCTTAAAATCATTGAAATTGTAAATTTGTGGTCCTACACGTGTATGAAAAATCTAATTAACCAAATTAAAGGTATTATTAAACTTGGCTGGGGTGGATAAATCAGATGTAAGAGGAAAAACTTAACTGCGCATGTGTGCACTAAATTTTAAATTTACAAGGTTCACCAGCACTGGTTGACACGTCATTTTCTCTTTCCGTTCTTGATTATTTATTGCAGCTGGGAAAACAGCAATGGCCATCTTTGGATTTCAGCAGATGGTTCTGACCAAAGGTATAGGGTGCTGATGAGTCAACTCTGAGCAAGGACAAAATTGAAGATGACAAACTGAGTGTTTCCTGTAACTTCCCAGAGCCTTAAAAGTCACAGATTCCACAAATCTCACCAAACAATTCAAATTATGTCTCTCCTGTGGGCATTTCACAGGAGTGACGCTGGCATGCTAATCACTTCATTATCAATGCAAAATTCAAACCAATTGGCATGCAGTAGTTTGGCAGTGGAGATGAGTATGAGATAACAAATGCTTTTCATTACCTATTATTAGCCAAAAATAGCATGGCCTGAATATAATTTGGCACGGTTATTTGCATATGTGTGGAATTTAAACTTTCATGAATGGAAACTATGTATCTCTCAACTTTTCTCAATTTATGAAAATTCAAACAAGCTGAACCTTTAAATTAGGGGTGTCAAACATAAGGCCCGGGGGCCAGAATTGGCCGACCGAAGACACCAAACAGGTTCACTGGACAGCTTTGGAAATTTTGAAGGAGAGAATAAATTTGAGACTTTATTTGTATTTTCAAAATTTTTATGGCTTTCATACCTCTTTTATTTCATCATACACCAAAGTGAAAGCATCAGATAATCAATTAAATGATGGAGAGTTCCTGTTTTTCTTTTCACTATCTATTATAGAAATGTATTATTTACACAGTGGGTTCACAATAAACAAAACAAAAAGGGCACATTCTGTCATTTAAAAAACTATTTTTGAGCTAGCATAAACTTTTCTGTAATTTTACACATGTATTTCTTACAAGTTAAACCCAAAGCAGCGCTTCTTTATCGTGTGGAAAAAGTGATACGTTTTGCTTGAAATTGTACTTCTTTTTCTTGTATTAAACGTGTAGTTAAACTTCTCTGCACTGACAGAAACAGGATTTTTACTGCTCTGGCTCACTTGAGAATAAAGTTGACCCACAATGTAAAATGAGTTTGGCATCCCTGCTTTAAATGATAAGAGCTAAATAAAGCATTAAAAAAATATTAATTAAAAAAAACTATTGTATAACAATAAAAAGCCAGGACTGTTGTTTGTAATTTAGGAAAAGTATTTCAGACACATGGATGCCATGTATATTTATTCTTAGCCTAGAATCTCCATGTAGACCCATCTGCTACCACTGAAACACCTCCCTTCATTCTGGACAAACCTCTGCTTTGTTCTGTAAAATATGTCAGATGATACTCGGTTGATGCTTGTGTTTTTGTCCTTGTCCGTGTCACTGCGTCCCACCCTGAGGTGGTGGATTTGATTGTTGGGACATTGCTGGTCGTCTTTACCAAGGGAGTCTGCAGTAGCACCCCGAGCTGACTTTGACACTTGTGAGGCTGATGCCCCATCAGCGATTCCCTTCTCACCTTAAATGCTTGGGGCACCACCCGTCCGACACCCAGAACATGGTTGCGCACATGTTGACCCTCCACAGGGTTTCAAACCCTGCAGCTACAGAGGGTAATGATGTAACCTCAGAGAAATGAACACCAATACCAGCCGGCTGCAAAGACGAGTATATGATGAATGTTGTCATTTTGGCGAGTTTCATCACATCTGCCGTGAGCTGTTTAAAAAAATACACAATTGTGTTTGACTATGGGTAACTATGGGGGTCAGATTTAGTGCATGTGCTCGCTGCAACTGGATAACAAGCCCAGTTTAAGCTCATTATTGTGTATGTTTGTGTGAAGTGTCTTTCTGTTTGTGGTCAAGGTACAATAGGCCAGGTTGACGGAGACTCTCCTGAAAAATAGTGGATAAGTAAAGACGGGTAAGTAAGATGCTAATCAACACGGCACCGTTTCCTCCTGCTGCTGAACAGCGGGTTCCCTTCCCTCACTCTGACTCTTTAATGCAGGGCCCAGCCAGGCCCAAACATCCTGACGGAGAGAGGCTTTTCCCTTATCAGTCAGGAAACACCGCTCCTCCGCCACATCCTCTTTACAAGAAGCACGACTCAACCATTCCCAAAAAATGCAGGAAGACCAGCCAGACTCCAGGATTTGTCAAAAGCCCCCTGAATTCCTTTTATCGAAAAAAGAAAAATTCAAGAGAACAGAAAGGTTGAGAAGGGGAGGAGTGGATGGGGGGGAGAACATTCAGTTTTTTTTTTTTACTTATTTTTTCCACAGATTACGAAAGGTCTGCATCAGCAAGATATAACGTGGGGTGAGGGGGTGGGTGTGGAAGGGGTGGGGGTGGAGGGGTCCAGCGTGCCGAAGAATGGCACCCAGAATAAGACTATAGGAAAACAAAGGACGGTTGAGATGGAGGCGGGCGCCGACGAATGTGCCTGTTTTACACTAATCCGCTGAACCGGGATGAAATGAAAGCGAGAAGAGACGGATGGAGAAAGATGATGTAGGGTGGAAAAATCCAGCAGGGGAGTGGGTGTGTAGAATGGGCCACTCACAGCTAGACAGAGCCTGAAATAGAAGAATACAACGTGACACACTCAATTCAAAGATGGATGTGATCTTTCTTTCCCCCGCCTCCCTGATTTGTTCATGGAGACTAGCAGGAGTCCTGTCATCCTCAGTTATTTTTAATTAGAAATCTAAATGTTTGTATCAGGACTTAACTAGCACCGCCTGAACTTACCTTCCGCAGGTCAGATATGAATCTCCCGTTTATAGGAAATGCTCAAAATTGTGCCTTTTAAAAATCTCCGGTCTCATTATCCAAGCAGCAAATGCCTTAATATAAAAATTGACCTTTATTTTTAAATTATTGTCTTTCACAAACCTAAATCAGCATACAGTTACAGTTAGCATTATTATTTTTCATCGTAGAGGTCGATTATATATTATTAAGTACTTGAGAAGAAGTATAAACGCCTTTCTGTTATCATCATATACATCACTTTGTTCAATTGCATAAGAAATGTCCAAACTAAAACCTCATTCAATTACAACTACTGAGGTAAGACTCCCAAACTAATGAGAGCAAGAACATGATACAAACATTCGAATGGAAAGCGCTGATAAGAGCATTACAGTTAGCATTTATGCAAAACATCAAAGGACTTAAATTAGCTTCTAAAAAGCATCTGTACATGCCTCGCTGGCAACAGTAACTGGTGACATTTACAAGTGGACAAACAAGTCTTTTTTCTTTCTTTCTTTTTTCGACTGTTTTACTGGTTTAGAGATTTCATGACAACTGGAGGTGGCATACTGTAAGTGTTTTGTGTCTGCATCCCTGAGGTGTCCATCTCCTTCTCTTCACAGTCCTACAATTGCTCTTTGTTATTTCCCCGGCTCCAGACAATCATATTGCTCTGTAATCAGTTCAGTTTTTAATCATGGTTGGATTCATTTGCCCTTAGATGCTAAGGGTTTCCCTTTTATCAGCACCCAAGTGCAACATCGTCCTAAATTTCTTCAACCTTTGTAGTGTCTTTGATCAGTCACGCGTTTAATAGGAGTTGTGGCCACGCTTACGAGATGCCATAGTTGTTGTAGTAGGCCGCCGTCGCGTCTGCTAGCACGGAAATGAGACTGGTTTCTGTGGAGCTGCTGGGACACGTAGTGGCAGAAGTGGTGGCGGCAGATGCCACCTGGATGTGTCCTGTAACGGTCATACCGCTGCCCTGCTCCAGGTGGAACCCGCTCGCTGTAGAGTTCAGGTACTGGTCAAACTCATTGCGGTCCACTTCACCGAGAAGCTCAGCTTGGCTCAGCTGGTCTAGAGTCTCCAGGTGACCTTGTGTCTCTGGAGGGGGGGACAGCTGACCCAGATGGCCCTGGTGGACCCCGTGGTGAATCTGGGGAAAAGGTGGGGAGTTGTAAAAAGACAGGGGAGGGCCAGGGATCAGTCCACTGCCACCTCCAGTTTGGGACATGTGAGCGATGTGACCTAAGTGTGAGCCCCCACAGTGAATCTGGGTGTGAGTGTAATCAGAGTGGTAAGGGGGCGGGCTGCCCATGTGTGTCTGATTCTGGTGGTGCTCATCTGGACAGGAGACTGAGGAAGAGCAGGAAATAGAAGAGCTACTAGATGTTGAGTAGTAAGAGGGGGGTATTTGCTCGTGGTCCACTGCATCTAGCGGGGACATCTCAGGAGGGGTGGGCAGGCCGTAAGGGTAGGTGTCAAAGCTGCTGTTGGAGCCAGCCGGGTCTCTGAAGCTTCTGACGCTGGGCAGAGCAGGGCTGGAGCTGGAAAAGCTGCTGCCGGCTCCATTAGGGCTGCCATCGTCTTTGTCGAGGGGGTGGCAGAGGGCTCGTTGATCTGGCAGAGCGCTGTGGTCAGGAGCCAGCCCACTCAGGAGGAACCCGGGGTCCACTCGCTTGCAGATGCGTTTCAGCTGTTTCTTCCGGCGAGGCCGGTACTTGTAGTTGGGGTAGTCCTGCATGTGCTGCACCCGAAGCCTCTCTGCTTCCTCAACATAGGGCCTCTTCTGAGGGGGAGTGAGGGCCTTCCATGACTTCCCTGAATGCGGAGGAAGAAGAAAAAAAATCTGAATATAGTTCAACAAGTTATAAAATGCAATATATATATTTGCACTAGTATAGCAGTTTTTATTATTATAAAATAAAATCTGCATCTTCTCTTACAAACAATTTCTAAATAACTGCATAAATTATTTTTTTCAGTTACCGAACCACATTTCTTTGAATTCATAAGTAAAATATCCAGTTCTGAAAATAAGGGAATTAGAAACGTGGGCATCTTCAAAACGGACTTCGGAAAAATTAAAGGTCATTGTTTAGAAATCGCAGTTATAATTAAGGTCTGAGGTTCGTGATCATAAACAAGAAAAACAAATCTGTTTAATTTCACTGCAACTTTCTGCGTCTTTTGTGGCTCTGAATTACATTTAAGAAACTTACCAACAAGCATTAAATGTCCGCTTTCAAGCAGAATGTCAGTTTTCAAAGATAAAAACTCTGCGGACATATGCGGGCCTCACAGATTATTTCCGATTTCCGCAAGTGCCAGATTTAAAGTTTAACCTTTACCAATAATCTAAGAAGCAGCACAAAAAACAAATTTCATTTTTCTTCGCTTCTGTGTCTTCTTCTTCTGCCTCTTAACGAATTCACTGCAAACTAAACTAAACTAAATACACGCGGATTCTGGCGATGCGCTTTCAAAGGCAACTCCAACTGCGGTGAAGTTTCATTTACCTTGAGAAAGACAATGATCCACCCCAATTCATTTGTTTTTTAAGTTTCAACGCATTTTTTTAAATGTAATTTTAAATGAAAAAGCCCATTTAGCACTGCAGCATATGTGCATTAAAACGTGTTTTACTATAACCGAGGCCTAAAAGAGGAAAAGTAAGTCGAAGTGAAGTGTGTAATAAGTAACTTTGAAATAATAATAATAATAATAATAATAATAATAATAATAATAATAATAATAATAAAACTGGTAATAACTTTTTTTCCTCACCCAACATTTTGCTGAGCTCGGCATTGTGCAGGTCAGGATTTTGGATCGCCAGCCGTTTGCGCTCATCTTTGGCCCAAACCATGAACGCGTTCATGGGTCTTCTGATCCGCGGCTCCGGCGCCTTTTCCCCGGCATTCCTATGAGGACCATGCCCGTCGGCCCCGTCTCCTTCTCCCGGAGGACACTCGAAGGACTCCGGCCACGACGAGTACGCGCTGATGAGAGCAGCCATCTGCGCGCTCTCCTCTGCAAACTTACGATGCGCGCCTCTCAAAGAAGTTGTGTTCTCACTGTCGGCTAATTGAGCGGCCGTGAAACTACACAAACATGCTTAAGTAATAATAATAATGAGAATTATAGTCAAATTAAAAATCCACGGCTGCTTCACTCACTCAGTAGATCGCTGCGGATTTGGGAGAAAGCACAGATGTGCTCAGGCAGCGGCTCCTCTCGTGAGTTATGGTTCAGTCTTTCCTGGCGGATGGGAGGAAGCTCTTTATATTTGAGGAGCAGGTTCCAGGAGAAAACCCTGCAGGACTCTCGGCTCCTCCTTGATTGTAAGTTGCGCCCCGTGAAAGGGAAGAGAGAGAGCGCGCGCGCGCAACATTTCAACACTACCAACTCTTTAAACTCGCCTCTCAACAAAACAGCACTTTCTTCCTCTGACAGATGTCCCATTTAAGAGATAGTTAGGTCAACTCATAAAAGTAATTCATGATTCTTTCGGGCTATTGATCACCGTTTGATCATCATCAGCTTTTCACACAGGATAATAAATACTTTGCAAACCTCGGTGGTGTTTCCTTGTTACAGGTGCACTAATGCTCACGTGTAAGGATCAAAAGGAGGGTTTTGCAACTTTAGAGTTTTCACGAGTTGACAAGGAAACCTTCGTGGAAAACACACCTAACCTGTTTTTGCAGTCTACGCAAGTCTTTACTCACCAGACTGAACTGGTTAGCTGGCGTTTCCACTGAACTCCAAGAGCAAGCAGCGTGGCAAGTAAAACAAACACATACCTTTTAATTTGAGGGAGGAGGAAAACAAGATCATTTGTATTCAAATTACTGTACCTCAGAAAATACTTTGGTCATATTTTTGTAGTTCTTAATAGTTTTGAGTGAACTGTGTTTTCATTATTAATCTTCTCATGCTCCCACAAAGAATCGTGATGAGTCTTTTTTTGAAGTTAGGGATGTAGATTAATTTCTGGAACCTGTAAAGAGACCACAGCACACACACACACACACACACACACACACACACACACACACACACACACACACACACACACACACACACACACACACACACACACACACACACACTACAAACAAATCAGTTTCCTCCTGTGGCAAGAAGCGGCTGCATATCAAATCCTGGAGTTCCTGTTGACAGGATACTCTTGGGCTGCAGCCATGGAGCAGCTCCCACTCTCTCACAAACACACTTGTCAAGCCCTGTCGCTGATCACAGGTCAGATAGTGTCTTGATCTATATCACGCATGCAGACTACACACTGGAGGAACACTGCTGTCTTCCCTCCAGGTTGAGTTCACAGGCATCAATGTTAAGTCGCAATATGCATCTTTTGCTTGGGTGGCTGTGCCTGCTCCTTACACATCAAACTGAAGTGTCAGCTTTGTATGTGAAACTTGCAGTGCACAGGAACAGGATACGGCACCTGAAGCCACAGATTGTGTGTGGAGCAGGCACATCGGTGATATATAGCGCCACATTTCCTCTTGCTTGTCTGACAGGGGTCACACATTGACGTGTAGTCAAAGTGCCAGTGAAAGTCAGCATGGAAGGAAAGCGAACGTGCGAAATTAAGAGTTGAACATCACATTTGCAATTTGGAATTAAAACACATGAGAGCTCAAAGTTGAGGGTTACTGAAATGACTCATAGCTCCGGGTATTAACCGCTGTGTGGGTGAGAGGTGTATCGACCTGCTGTTCACCCTCTAGAAGACATGTGGCTACTGTAGGCCTAGCTGGGTCTGCCTGCATACCAGACGACTATATATGTTTTTTGTTTTATTTAATTGAGCCTACATCCAAAACTATTTATTAATAGACTATTGTGTTATTATAAAAGTGACATTTTTGTCACCTGTTATGCACGACCTACTGCTATACTTCCCAAGATCATCCTTTTAGTTTCAACATAAGTGAATAAAATAGAGGTAAGTGGACAGTCACATGGCATATTCTGTTAATGTTAAATCATTTGTTTTTAATGAAATATGACCATCACATCCCTCTGTACCCTTGCAGAAATATAGGAGGAATAAAAACCTACATTTCTAAAACCATTTCCTCTTTGATACTTTGTATCTATCCACAAACTCATTGTGGTTTCTGTGTGTGGTAACTAACTGAATTGCATAATCCACAGCTAAGATACACGACACGTCTTTTCGTCACAGGATGACCAATGACCATCTTCACTTTCAGAGGTTTCCGTAAAACTTAAAATAGAGGAGGAGTACTACAATGTTTTCATGTGCAAGACTGGACAGCTTTAGTTTCCCTTTTCCTCCTTTGACTCATACCAGATGACTGCTGAACAAGACAGACGAGTTAATAAGCTGTCACATTCGGAAGATTTCATAACGTCCTGCGTCACATTTGAAATGGAAAAGGTGAATCTTCCAGAAACCACCTGTGTTTGAATACGCATCTGTAAACTTCCTTTTACTTTTTAATATTTCTAACCAAGCAGTCTTTTTTCCTTCTTATCCCATCCTTCTTAACCCATCTGGCGTTTTGATCCCACATTGCTTGAATAATCCTGAACCCTGGGGAGGCCAATCCATGACTGATAGATTTCCACTATCCAGGTGCTTTTACTGCATTGACAGTGGGTTTGGGATCATTGTGGTACTGAAAAAATAAAATGTACAAGGTTTTATTCTCAATGTTGTACCCCTCTCCTGACCTCCTCCATAGATTAGTAGATATTGATGATTTGAACCAAAATTGTCTCATTTGGATTCATCACTAAGTTGCCGTTAATGTTCAGTCCAGTTCCTGTGTAGTTTGGTTCGCTTCAGCCTCTTCCAGTGAAACCATTTCAGCTTCAATGTGGATCAGCTGAAGGGCCAGATGCATCTCTCAGGTCCCGTGAGAGGTCACTGCTGGATGGTTTTTGTTTCTTAATGACATGACTTTCAGATACTGTTATATGTTGTTCCTTTTATTTTTATTTTTTAAAGACCTCTTGTCCAGTTTTCTCAAATGTTGAAGGACACACTGCATAACATGCTCAGATATGTCAGGCTCTCAAGAAATCTGGAAATCACCTTCTCTGTACAAAAATATTATTTTATGCTTGTCAAACGGTATCATCTTTCATTAGATTCAACTAAAGAAATGCGAACAAAGTAAGTTCTTACCGCAGGCTGCCAGTAATAATGCAATTCAAAATTGGCTCTTTGTCAAGTTATTCGTTATGTGTAACTGGTTCATCATGAAAGTTTTTTTTTATGGCTGAGTGATTCATAGGTCAGTATTAAGTGGCTTAAAGAATTTGGGAGGGAAGGGGGGGGGGGGGGTCACT
>VURO01021619.1:8716-19939 GCA_015108175.1 Pelvicachromis taeniatus
GGGGTGTTTTATTTTTTTTCTGTTGTTTTTTTTTTTTTTTTTTTACAAGCCAAAGGAGGATATTTTGTGCTTTATAGTGAGTTTTGGCAAGACATGCGATAAGGTCTCTTCAGGGGAATTCATCTCCTTCACAGCAGCAGCGGCAGAGTCATGTTTCCTCTTTTTCAGGGACGAGCTCACTTTCTCCCTGACTCTAGCTCAAAGCACTGCTGTGTGATTTACACAGGTACAAACTTTGAATGCAGTAAACAGAGTGAGAAAGTGAGCTGTCAAGCGGGAAAAACCGACGAGCTTCACTTTAAAGGGAGGATATTGAGGGGTGGTGTACCCTTAGTTTAGTGCACTCGAGGGGGGCTAACGGAGCGAGCTGCAGGCAGCTGCAGGAAGAGAACTGGTAGCATGTACAAAGTTTAGAGGGTTTCACAAGATGCAGCACTGAGGTGTGAGAGGGGGAAGTGGACTACAGGAGAGGCCTGCAGTGTCTGTCACAACACTTCCTCCTTGCACACAGAATGGTCTCCACACATCCAGGATCGCACAGTAGCTGTAGCTGCTCCAGCAGCCACAATGTGACAGGTAAACGAGCAGTTTCAAGAGGGAAGAGACTGAAAATGCACACCCAGGTATACTCAGCTGCCTTACACGCCACCTACATGTAGGCTCAAAGCCTTTTCTCTATTAGCATCTCCAGTGCAGCATTTATGTAAAACGAAAATCTTTTGTTGCTGTTGTTGACCCAAATAAAAAGATTCAAACATATTCAGTGTGACAAAAGCTTTCAGATGTGTGTCACCCTCGCCTGTTTACACATGACAGCAAAGGGAAGAAAAGGAACAAAACTGTGGGCCCGACAGAAATAAATTATGAGAAGTGCAAAATGCATCATAGGGTCATCGTTTCCTTTCTTTCTTCAAACAACCGTGCAGAAAGTTCCGGTTTGAAAGCTTTCGAGATGCGATTTCTGCTGATAACCACACTTCACCACAAGTGACTGGCATGTAGCTTGTGGTTCTGAAGGTGTTGGATATTTGCATTGCATTTTTTTCTTTCTTTTAAATGCGGCTAGTGTTTCAGTGAAGACTAGAGTGACATCATCACAGCTAAAAAAAAAAAAAGAAAAAAAAGAAAAACAGGAACACGTTTTTGTCTTCCTGGTGAACCATGTTCAGTTTTCCACATCAATCGTATCTCCAGTCCTACAACCTTATTCCTCCATGAAGATCACTCAATCTGTACACAAGTCCATTTAAAATGATATGTCTTACATAAGGTTTAAAGGAGTTCAGCTGCTGCAGGCAGCAGATGATTTGCCGGGTTAATCTCAGTTAAATGACACCCATTTACCCCCTTAAAGCTGTCAGTTCTGTTTAAATAGCACCAACTCACAACAACAGTCACCTCGAGATGCTTTGCATTTTAATATTGCAGAAAAAGATCCCTCAGTAATAGAAAGCATCAACAACAATCACATGAGCCCCTATTAGCAAGCATCTGTCAACAGTGGGAAGGAAAAACTCCCTTTTAACAGGAAGAAACCTCCCGTGGACTCAGGTTCAGGCAGGGACAGCCATCCGCCGTCGAGACAGGACAACAGGCAAACCGTTACACACGAGCGATTAGTGATAACCAGTTAACCAGCAGCGATGGTTGTGTATCGGCTCATCTGTAGATGTATCGTTAGATTACCAATACCGCATCAAAGTCGTTTAATGTCTTATGGTAAAATACTAAAGATGATGATGATGATGATGATCGCAGAACATAGAAATCTCCTATTTGTGTTCTATTTAAAGATCTCTGTATTTCCCTTCTAGTCGTGTTGTCATCACATCTCACTGAAAGGCGCCAAAGCTGTGAACTCTGCAGCACTGTCCGAGTGGGTGACGCGTTCGTTACACGGCAAATTCACATTGATCCGCGGCTAAAACTAGTCCCCAGCGTAGGTTCGGGCCTTTCTAACAGAATTTGTGTCAGAGTCATGTCTGATTTATCCTTTAAGCTCCGAGAGTGTGACCACTGACACGTACATGAGAAACAAATCCACCTCCACACTCGCGGGTTTGAATTAGCTTTAAACTTGTGACTTCCGCCCGCTCTTCCCCCTCAGGGATTTAAATTCAGACACTAAAGTGCGCCGCATGCACGCTGCACATATTTAAGAAGCGGCATTGTAACAGAGTAACAGAATGATGCCCGTCACACACTCAACATCTTCTTTTGTTTGGAGTTTGCAGGCTGACAGTGTTTCATAATGAAAGTCTGTGTTTGTTTATGATGTTTGGTGCTGATTATGGCAGCTCAGCTACAAATGAACTAATAGTGACAGAGTGGTCCTTCATGCTGCAGCTGTGGCTGCTTCCTTCCACATCTTCTTCACCCACCTTCACCTTCATCTTCACCTTCCATTGTGTTTCACCTATCAAACCTATTTCAGGGTGAAACAACAAGGAGGCGAGCTCTCCTCGGGGCTCTGCAGGCTGTTTGATCAATTGTATCGAAGCTGAAAAACTGTGAACGCCATCGCTTTATTACTAAAGTTTAGGCCTCCGCTTCATCGCCATCTTCGCCTCCTGTTTAGGTGACGTATTGTGTTGAGGCAAATTAGAAGAAGCTTCTCTAAAATGTCCGTGCTAGAAAATGAGCTCACCTCATCTGTGACCAGTTTCCTGGTAACGAGCCCCGAGCTTCCTGTACTGATAACCACACTGGTAGTTACGTTTTTAAAGCTTGGTTTTACTGGTGCCAAAGCTTGTCGTGCATTTCAAATCAACACACTTTTCTTTTCCTGCGCGTCTTTCTAAAGCGTCGCTACAACAAACACTAATATCGTTTCATAATGTTGAATTTTCTCACACAGGCACAGAGTAGGCTCCATTATGTGCTACGTGGGGTGTTTGCGTCACAGCGAGTGGTAGTTTCTGTGATGAGGAAACTCAGCTTGGGTAAAATGTCCTTTTAAAGATTATTGCAGCAGGTCATAACTAACTCTTCCTCTGCTGTGCGATTCAGGCAAAGTACCACTGGCAGAGTCAAAATGTGAAGCAAAGCGGCGTGGACGACATGGTCCTCCTGTCAAAGATCACCGAAGACGCCATCGTGGACAACCTGAAGAAGAGATACATGGACGACTACATCTTTGTATCCTGCCAGCTGTCTTTGATGTGTTTTTTTTAACATTGTGATTTAACCGTGAGAGGATCAGTGGGTCAATCGTGAGCAGGCCGTACCTGCGGTGTGACGGGAAGTAAAGGCATCCTGTTTAAACCGTCCCCATATGCTGCTCTCTCTTCTTCACCTTGTATCACACTAAAGAACCTGGACGTGAAGGCATTAAGTGTAAAGTTTGCTGACATGACCTTCTTCCATATTTGTGTACACATTCTTTTTACCCACCCACAGACGTGATGGTCACAACACAAACTGACAGACAATCAAACAAACATATATGGGCATAAACACAAGGAATTCACTCTTCCTCTTCTGAGTTCACCGTTTGACTCAACAGCCCACTTCCGTCTTCTGAGAGCACAGCTGAATGTCAAAGCCATATTTAGAAAAAAAAAAGAAGATTCATGTTAAATCCCTGAGTGAGAACGAGTCGGTGTTACATCGAGAAAGACGGCGCTGCCGCCACGAGTCGTCTTTGGTTCGAGTGACTCTCCTGTTAACGTGGGCTCCTCGGGTAATGCATGCAGCTCTCCTACCAGTCTTATCAGGAAGGACGTGAGCTGATAAATAACTGTACCGGTCATGTCTGTCACACATGGCTTTTTGTTATTTCATTCATTTATTTCCTGAGGTTAAAATGGATTTATGACGTTTTCAGTCTGGGAGGGGGCCCCCGTGGGTAGTCCTCTGGCCGATTGAGCACGACGCGGGTTTCAGTCAGCACACCTTTGGCTTTGACATTTGCGTTTTTAGTGAAATATGTCAGCAATCGTTCACCATGACATTTTGGTTCAGACTATTCGTGTACAGTGCGAGCATCGGCTGAAACTTGTGATTTGCTTTGCTTTTTTTTTTGTTCCGTTTGGGTTTTGGTGTTTGAAAGTGGTGAGCGCGCTGATGCGAGGGGTGCCCACCATACCATCTTTCCACTTGTCTTTTTTTCAGAGAGTGAAACCTGCCCCTTTTATCACAGACACATTGTTCTGGCATCTGGCCTATTTGAAGGTGGCTAACATTAGCTTTAGCTCAGCACGTCTTAGTTTTCAACTACAGAAAACGTCTTAGGTACACACGCTTGGTTTAAATGTCCTCACATATAAACAATATAATACATCATGCCCAAACTTTCCTCAGCCGCCCTCTCCAGACCTACATCGGCCCAGTGTTGATATCGGTTAACCCCTTCAAACAGATGCCCTATTTCACTGACAGAGAGATTGAACTCTACCAAGGAGCTGTAAGTGAATTTTCATCGGCGTCTTCTCATGACTTCTTCAAACTTGTGGCATATGTGGTGCAGAGGATCTTCCTGTTGCCTGCCTTTGCCCTACGCTCTTGTAACTCCAAGTGACCTCAAATCGTTTCACTCTACAGGCCCAGTATGAGAATCCACCGCACATCTACGCCTTGACTGACAACATGTACAGAAACATGATGATTGACGGGGAGAATCAGTGTGTTATCATCAGGTGAGTTGATGATGATGCCCATGCTTTGACGAGCAGGTATATTTTACAATAACCTAATAAAGTGGCCCGGTGGTGTGTTGTCTTCTAATTGTCACGTGGCTGCGGTAGCGGCGAGAGCGGTGCTGGGAAGACGGTGGCTGCCAAATACATCATGGGTTACATTTCCAAAGTATCTGGAGGCGGATCGAAAGTGCAGGTACAGACCGTAGGCTTGCTCTGCCTTATCTGAATGTTCAAAATGAGTAAAAAAAAAAACCTTTAAACTTCCTGCAGTGCGGCGTGGAGGTTTTTCACCGTCTCGTATTGTGTTTATGTTTGTGTGCATGTGTGTGGCAGCATGTGAAAGAAATCATCCTGCAGTCCAATCCTCTGTTGGAAGCCTTCGGTAATGCCAAGACCGTTCGCAACAACAACTCTAGTCGTTTTGTAAGTATGATTTTTACTTGAAGACCTGGTGTAGATGCTTTCTGTGAACTTCACCTGCTCCCAAGTTTATACTGATTAAGAAATATACCTGCTCATTTAAAAAAAACAAAAAAACAAACTAAACCCCATGCCCCAAAAATGAAACATCCAAGAGTTCAGCAGTCGGGTATGATTTTTTCACAAATAAATGCCCAGTTTTCTTGATCTGAACCCTTTCAAAAAGCCTGACTCTGGAGATACAAGAAAACCTGTACAGCTATTTCTGTCACGGTCCCGGGTCTATGACCAGGAGTGTTGGACATTATTGTGCTTGCCGCATTCTGTGTTGTTGTTACTTCTGGTTTTTCTATGCCCTGAGTTATGTATGCCATGTTATGTTCAGTCATCCCCACTGCTGTGTTCTCAGTGTTGTCTGTGTTACTGCTATCTGTGTTTTGGTTTCATTCTGCTCCATGGTTTATGTTCAGATTTCCTAGTGTGCAGTTCAGTTTATTTCATCCCGTGTTCTCAGTAGGGTTTGGTGATTTGGGTTCAGTCTTTGTGTTGCTCTCCCCTGCCTGTGTCCCCTCTGTTTCTCCCATAGTCTGGTCTATGTTCTAGCCATGTCTCTGAGTCTGTCTCCGTTATGTTTCCTGTTTTACTTTGAAGGTCCTTGTCTCATGTCTGCGTCTCTAGTTTTGCTTCCTTGTTCTCGTTAGCCCTGATGTCTCCCAGCCGTGTTCCCCTCCTGCCTCTCGTTCCCCTCGTTATGTCTTGTGTATTTTAGTCCTGTCGCGTCGTTAGCGTCCTTATGTCTTTCCCTTCTTCACTCAGCCATGACAATTTATGGATCGTTCGCCGTTTTAAGCTTGACTTAGATTTCTGTGGTAAATCTACACTCTAGCTTACAATGTAACTGTAAACAAGAGAAATCCCAACATTCAAATGAACCCTTTCAGCAAGCACTTGGCAACAGTGGGAAAGAAAAAATCCCTTTTAACAGGAAGAAACCTCTGGAAGAACTGGGCTCAGGGAGGGGGGGGGGCATCTGCTTTGACCAGTTGGGGGTGAGTGGAGGAATACAGGACAAAAGATATGCTGTGGAAGAGAGCCAGGTTACGTGGAGTTTAATGGATTTTCCAGTTACTACGTGGATTTCATATCACATCCCATAATAGCTGAAACAGCCAAATAGACTTGTGAAATTTGGTACAGACATTCATATCAACCCTGTCTTGTGTGTTTAGTCATAAACAGCCCTCGCTTTAGCTTGCTAAGTCTGCTAGTTATAACAAAGCTAAGATGGTTAGCTTTATAAACAGTACCCATGCTAAATATCAGCTTATTCATTAGAGAAATAACCTCAGCAATCCCACGATCCCCTATGAGCAAGCGCTTGGCAACCGTGAGGAAAAAGAACTCCCTTTTAAGGCCTACAGTACAACCAAGAGTGTCAGGAAAAAAACAAACTCTTGGGGAGGGAAGACGAGGTGTAGTGGCACGCAACAGTAAAAGCCCATAAACAGACGGGAAGTGAAAAGAAAGGAGTGGCGAACAAGTGCTCATTGTATGTTTGGAAGTCCCCCTGAGCCTATAGCGTCGTAGCTACGGGATGGTTCACTCAGGGTCGCCTGACTCAGTTTTATCTATAAGCTTTGTCAAAAAAAGGAAAGCTTTCATCTTAAAAGTAGCGAGGATGCCTGTCTCCTGAATCCAAACTGGAAGGTGGTTCCATTGTAAAGCGTCCTGATAAAGGCTCTGCCCCCTCTGCTACTTTTGGAAATCGTAGGCGTGAGAGGGAAGTGTTCCACTGGAATAACATGGTACTGTGATGTTTTTAGCTAATATTAGCATGCAAATGACAACAGCTGTCTCAAAGCATTGCAGAGCAACTCGGGAAAACGGCAAAGCATGGTTATGCAGAGCCACATATGTGCCTGTAGGCTCATTATGACTTCATAGTTTATTGCTCATGACCGATCATTTCAAGTCTAATAAAGGGAACCTGACAAAACTTCTTTGTTATGTTATCAAAAGAAGTATTTACCCAGAGTCATTTATTACAACATTCTCGTGCACTTCAAAAACACCCTTATTGCATTTCTCATCAGAAGGGTCCCAATGTTGCGATATCACACCCATAAACCACCTTAACCTGCATGTCTGCAACTTTAGCATAAGACATCAGAAGAGCAATTAGTTATGTTTCCTGTTTCCCTTTGTACAGCATCAGAGCTCTTGTGTACAGAGATTGCAGTCAGATGCACGCATGTTATTTTCTGACTAAATATAGTTTTTAAGAAACCTTCGCTTCATTTGAGACCTGTCTCGTCCTGAAAGCAAACTTTGACACTGGCTGATCTTCAATAATGAGTGCAAATGGGTGAGGACAGGCTCCCTCACAGCCCCGTTTCTTGACGTTGATTTTTACATTAATCAGGGGAAATACTTTGAGATCCAGTTCAGCAGAGGAGGGGAGCCAGATGGTGGAAAAATATCAAACTTTCTGCTTGAGAAGTCAAGGGTGGTGAGCCAGAACGAGAACGAGAGGAACTTCCACATTTACTATCAGGTGAGAGGCCGACGGGCGCAAACCGCAGATTAATAGCAACTGCTTTAAAAAAAAAAAAAGACATAAAAGGACAGAGTTCCTCTTAAGCTGCAAGATCCACATTCATAAATTAAGCCAGTGTGTGTGTGTGTGTGTGACTCCCGCTGTGCCTGCATTGTTGCCTTCCAGTTAATAGAGGGTGCTAACGCTCAGCAGAGAGAGAGCCTGGGCATCATGACTCCTGATTATTACTACTACCTCAACCAGTCTGGGACATACAAGGTGGATGGGACCAACGACAGCAAAGACTTCCAGGAAACTATGGTACGCTATCACTGTTTGATGGGCTGTTCACGCTCATAGATGGGATCCAGTGGTGTCCAGCATTCCTGTGCCAGGTTTGCTGTGTGGAAATCTGACGAAACACCAGTTAGACCGAGCTGCCTAATTTGACAAAAGGCCAGAAGGTTAAGTAACAACTCATCTCCTTAAGATGCTTACAGTGTCTGCTCAAGCACAATTACTCCTGACTGCATTGTCACAAATCGGTGATAACAAGGACCTGGGCACCAAATGCATTCGCTCCATTGGGATTCCAGTCTTGAAGTGACTCAGCTGTCACACTGAGCAGTGTGTATTTACTGTATGTGTACTGTATGTGTGTATTTACTGTATTTACTGCTCATTTCTGCACGGGATGCTATCAAAAAAAAGTCTGATCAATACTTTCTAGCTCACACCATTATAGTGGCTCTAGCTCAGGGGTTGACAACCTTTCAGATAATGAGTGCCATCTAAAATTTTCTCAGAAGTCAGTGTGCCAAATTGACCGTTGTATTAACAAGAAATGTAATAATGCTGCATATTAAGAGTTAAAATGCAAGCTCCACGATCGCGCACAGCTGTGGGTTCCAGTTGCGTTCGTAGTTCTGCAAACTCAGTCGCACTTTTCAGTTCAATCAGCTGCATTTCCATGTCGTCTGTGTCCAGCAAGGTAAAGGGAGGCAAATCCAGCTGCTCACTAAAGCTTTCTGGTTTGATCTTAAAAGAAAACACCGGTCCATGCACCTGAAAGTCCCGAAAACGCGTTGTGAATTCTGCCTCGAGTCTTCGGATGTGTCCGTGTATTTCCGTGGTGCCGATGCTGCGCTGAGCAGACGGCTCCCTGAGGCGTTTGAAGTGATGACGAGCGATATCACTGATTTCCTTTCCGATACCAAGTAAAATTCACGGTGGTATCGACGATACCGATACTTTGTACAAAAACTTAGTGTGTTATTGTATTTCAAATTATAGCTTCATAATGATTACAGGACATCAGACTTCTTGTTCTTATTATTTAATTATGAAGAATTATCATATAGAAATAACAAAAAAACGTGAAGTTGTGCGTTAACTGACGCTATATATATACTTGCCTGGAAATTTCAACAAAAACATTCAACATTCACACTTTTTCTCATTCACAGTAGTGCTGTGCCACACCACAAATTTTGGTATCGATCCGATACCAAATAAATACAGGGCCAGTATTGCCGATATCAGTACCAATAATTTTAAGTTATTCAGGCAGCTAATTGGGGGAGAGTAGTGTGCCATGACTTATAAGATGAAGTCTCACTTTGAAAATTCTGAACACATTTTAATCACCACTATATCACTGTGATTGTTGCTTTCCACAATAATTAGTTAACACAACAAAACACACCTTTCCGCTTTTGTTTTGAAACAAAAATGTTTGTGGAGACCTGGATTGTAATTTTCTCTCTAAAGCACAACAAGGTTTGGACATTTGTCGTAGTGCATATTTTACATACTTTAAAGATAAAAGCAAAGCATCGGTCCAATCGTGCTAGTATCGACTCGATACCAATACTAGTGTTGGTATCGATACTATCGATATTTGTATCGATCCGCCCACCTCTACTTTGAAGTGGTGGAACGTTGACGTTTCAACATAGCTTTTAAAAAAACTGCCAGCTATTTTTAGTTAATTACAAGTTGAACCCGGTAGGTGTGGTTGTTAGCTAACACACCATGATGAAACGGTGCAACTGATGAGTCTGTGTGAGCTAATTTGCGATGTGCACTGGTGGCCCAGTCCGGCTCTATACATTTATTTCTGAATGCACCTTCTCAGATTAATGCACTGCGCGTTGTGCCATCAGTTAACCCTTCGCGTGACAGCTGTGGCACAAGTGCCCAGGGTTGCCGACCCCTGCTCTAGCTGATCTAAAGTGATTGCTGACAGGGACACACGTGGAAGTAAAGTAGTTCCACTTGATATCCCCTCACGTTCACTGGTGAAGCCTCACACTTTCTTCTTGGACTTGTTCTTCAGGAGGCCATGCAGGTGATCGGGATCCCAGGTGACATCCAAACTCAGGTGCTGCAGATCGTTGCAGGTATCCTCCACCTGGGAAACATTAGCTTCATAGAAGCAGGCAACTATGGGCAGGTGGAAAGCACAGACTGTGAGTGCAACACACACACACACCGACACATAAGTTTTTTTGCAAACACGCTCTTCTGTGCACATGCAGTCATACTCCTGCTGGAGATCACCATAACAAAGGCGGTCCCCTGACACACACCCTTTGCCGCTCACTAGATAACTGGTGTTTACATCCAAAGCAGGCAATTATACCCTCCCTTGGCTACTATCTAGTATTAATTCATCATAGGAAGTCTTTGCTTATGCGAAAATGTATTTTCAGGCATAATAAAGTCTTTGTTACGAGCCCATTTGTGGCACGATTGATGCAATTATGTGTATTTGAACTGCGACTTTACTTTGGTTTGCTCCAGTGCTCGCATTCCCCGCCTACCTGCTGGGCATCAACCCCAACCGTCTGCAGGAGAAGCTGACCAGCCGGAAGATGGATTCAAAGTGGGGAGGGAAGTCTGAGTCCATTAACGTGACCCTGAACCAGGAGCAGGCCAACTACACACGAGATGCCCTGGCCAAAGCTCTCTATGCGCGCCTCTTTGACTACCTGGTGGAGGTATTCACGCTTGATGATGCGGCTGAACAAAAACAGACTAAAGAAAATGAAACATTTGCTTTGAATTCAGCTGATGTATAGAATATCCACACACCTCATCTGCTCTTTGCATTTGTCTCGTTTCCTCACTTTGTCTGCCTTGTCCAGTCTATAAACAAAGCCATCCAAAAACCATATGAGGAGTTCAGCATTGGAGTACTTGACATTTATGGCTTTGAGATATTCCAGGTTAGGCTTCTTGTAACATCCAGATACTTAACCTTTGCACGCATCCACTAAAATATTAAATGTGTTTTATGGCAGGATTTGTTTCATCGCTTACTGACTGTGTGTATTTTCGTCCTCAGAGAAACGGCTTTGAGCAGTTTTGTATTAACTTTGTCAACGAGAAACTGCAACAGATCTTTATCGAACTCACCCTGAAGGCTGAGCAGGTAACGGCACTGGACAGCGCTGCATCGTCTTTGCTATTGTTCCTTCACTACATGTCCAAAAACCAAATATTATGCTCTCATTGTCTCTCAGGAAGAATATGTTCAGGAGGGCATCAAGTGGACACCCATCGAGTACTTCAACAACAAGATCGTGTGCGACCTTATTGAAAATAAATTGGTAAGCTGACATA
>VURO01021621.1:0-17791 GCA_015108175.1 Pelvicachromis taeniatus
ATAGGTCAGTGTTAAGTGTCTTAACAAAAAAAAAAAAAACCTCAAAAAAAAAAAAAAAAAAAAAAAAAAAAAAAAAAAAAAAAAAAAAAAAAAAAAAAAAAAAAAAAAAAAAAAAAAAAAAAGAAAGAAAGAAAGAAAGAAAGAAAGAAAGAAAGAAAGAAAGAAAGAAAGAAGTGGTGAACGTGTAAGCAAAACTTTGAAAGGTGTATAGAAAATCTGAAGAGCTTTTGCTTAGACCTTTTTAAAGAATTACAAGAAAGTCTGGCCCCTTAAAACCAAAAATAAAAAAATAAAAAAATAAGATCTATCTTAAGATTTAAACAAATTAAAATCATTTTGCAAATCTGACTTGGTCTGGAAATATTTTGCGTTCAGTACAAATATGTTTCAATTAGTAGATTTAGTTTTTAATCGGTAAAAGTTTTCCACATTTGGGGACTCGGCGCTTTCTTGCTATGAAAAAGGGCTTTGTAGTTCATTTTGAGTTAACCCCACAAACCTGTTTACGCTGTTGTAAACACTAAAACAGCACGCCCAGTTTACAGCTGAAATTTAGGAGAAACTCGAGTAAAAACTACAGCGTTCAGGTGCTTTGTAAAGTGAATTAAACTAGTAAAAGTAAACGGTATATACCTACTGTAGGTTTATATTTACGACCTTCAAAAAAACACCAAAAAACATTGCATCCTCTGTGGGAAAGAATTAGCTTTGGGTCAGAAAGTCAGAAAGAATTAGGAGAGTGACCAACAAATTCTCTTTAGAAGTAGGTCTATAAAATGTGTCTGGTCGTCTCTGACATTCCACTGACAATCCAGGGAGAGCAGCCAAATGACCCTGATGCTCTGGGGACACCACCCCTTCACTCCCCCACCACCGCCCCTCATACCAGCAGATCAACTGAGCTAGTTTCCTTATCTGTTCACCCCTCAATTACCCTGTGCTGGAGAGGGCATTTGAAGCCTCAGATGAGCAGCCTGGTGGTTGCATGGGGTTGTACTGGGAGGAGGCAGAGGCTGGTGATGGCCTTTTAACCCTCGCTGCACAGATAAACGATGAAGGGGTGGGATGTAGTGGCTCAAAGGTTCACTGAGTGTAATCTGCTGTTAATTATGTAAAACTGTTTGTTTAGTGTACATAATTGCTATGATAGTCAAGTTGCTGATTACTTCATTTGCTGTTCCTGTTTTCTGATTCATATGCCTGCGAAAACAATGTTCATCTTCCATTCTGTTGTATAAAAGCTTATACAGGGTTGAGAGAGAAATGAAATCAGAGAATGATATCAATTTACTTGATAGACAACTCTTTTATAGTCGTTTATTATTTATTTTCATACACCATATTATTTTATATTTATCTTTATTTTAAGCTCAGTGTATGGTGTAGTATTTGTGGAATGTCTTTTGTCTACATGTCTTTTCTCAGCAAAGTGTGCTATTTTATAAAATGTTTATTTGGGAATTTTCAATTCAATTAATTTTTTTATGTAGCACCAATTAACAACAACATTCACCTTAAGGCACTTTATATTGTAGGGTGAAGAGTCTACAACATTAATAAGAAAACCCCAGCAATCAGATGACCAAGCACTAGGCAACAGTGGGAAGGAAAAACACTATTGTAAAAGGAAGAATCCCCCAGCAGAATCTGACCCAGGGAGGGGAAACCATGGGACTAGTTGCAGAATTAGAAAAGAGAAGAGACCAGAGGAATTTAGTTTCCAGCTGCATCTTTAGTGAATGTGCAACAATTTCTTAGGTCTTACTCAGAGAGGTGGAAAATTAAAGACAACCAAATTTGTTCAAAACCAAACCTTTGTTTGAAAAATTACATTTTTCAAACAAAGATATTCCACCCATCAATTCATTCATTTATCCATTTTATTCAGTGATTAATAACATTTTGCTTGTATTTAGAATAAACTTACTGAACCTGAACATATGAGCCTGATATTTCAAAAATGACTTTGAGATCTTTGCATCTGAGCCTTTCATTTGTATCCCGTGGCAGTAACTTGTTGAATATTCAGGGGAGGATTTTTACCCTTTAATAAAAAAATAAAAAAGATTAGCAACATATGAACACAAAATTGATACAGTTCAAGTTGTGACTAGGGATGTGAGTGAACGGACATTTAAAGATTGCTGTAATTGCTATGGCAGTACCAGATAAACAGGTAATTCATATTATCCACTACAGCTGCTGAAGATTCTGTCTCCCCTGTATGTGACTAGAAATTGTAAACGACCAACAGGTAAAGTAAAAAGATGACAGTCACGCTAGCTTCCACTCTTATGCAGTACTTTAATGTGAAATGAACAAAAAATATAACAGCTGTATGTTTGCGTTATCGGAATAAACTGCACCTTATTCTGCACCAGGATGTGAATGCTAGCATAGAAGAACCCAAGGCTACTACTGCTAGCACTGCTAAGGTTAGCCAAACTCTGCAAACTAACCTGACTGTGTGTGTGTGTTTGCAATGTTATACACACCGCAAGCTGCCACACATTTCAGCAACATTTAAAACATGATTTGTTTAATGAGGAACATTAATAGCTCCTTAAATACCCACAGAATATTTGTTTGGCTGTTTCCTGGTAATTGGGAAACAGGTCCTATTTTTAGACAGGTGCAAAGTTGGCTATAAATAAAATTTATTTTGAAGCTATGTGACTCCTTAATGGTACTGCATATACTGGCACATATCATGTCACTCTTTTTCAACATTCAGGAAATATTTTCAAGGGTGCAGGTCGGTAAAGTCCAACAGCCTACCTCAGTCGTGTTTGAGGCCGCGTAATGAAGAGGTCTGTGTGAGCTTTCTCTGGAGGCAGCAGTGGAGGAGAGCTGGACAGATAAAGAAAAGGAAATAGAGCTAGGATTGACCGCTGGATGAAGGCGACTGCAGTGACTGGAGAAGGGGGGATAGAACATCCCCCCTTCTCCTACCATCTCCTACCACGTCTTTCTGCATCTGTAAGATGTTTCCTTCCTTTTAAGGCAGCAGTGATGTTCTGTTTTCTCTTGCAGGGTAGCTACAAAGAGCCACGCATTTGGACTACTCTAGCAATTTAGGATCAGTTACCATTAATTTTGATAACTGTAATGATTTGACTCACTAATTCTTTGAGATCTTAAATAAAAGGGCATTCCAAGTTAGGCGTGTTTACACTATCTTTATCTGTCAGCTTCTTTAATCAGTCCCTCGGTGCTATTTCTTAAAAATTGCTGTTGCTGTTTGTCAGCACCTCTAACATGGGCCAGTCTCGCCAATCTAACATGTTATCTATGATCTGTTAGCATAAACTTATCACTCTGTCAACACCCAGTTGCTTCTTGTGAGAGATCGTGCTCTCAGTGACAAGGGTCTCCTCACCTGTCCATTCATCACAGCCAAGACCTTCAATGGTGTCGCTGGATGCTTGCAGGCTTGTCAGCAATTACAAGGGAGGTAGTGATACTGAAACCAGCTGTGTGCAATGCGGGCTTAGCGGTCAGTCAGATGACGAGGGTCTGACAGGGAATTCACGACACAGCCACAGGTCACATCATCCACAGAAATACAAGATAAGCGCTCTTCTGTTCTAACATAACAATCACTGGAACTGAAATAACACGGAAAGCATTATTTTCTTATGAAGCATATGGTCATCTGACTCTGGAGGGATTTGATTTTGTGCTCAAGGTCACTACATTGTTACATGCGGGCTTGCATCACAAGCTATTTAGTTAAAGGTTGGTCTTTCTGCTTACTGCACTGCCCTACAAGCCCAAATGCCAGCAATAGAGAAAGATTTTAAAAATGCTTTGTAGGTTTGTGTATATGTGCATGCCTACATGTGGGTCGCATGTGCATGTGTGCAGAAATCTGACTGCAGCAATCTTCTCCCCTCCTTATTTTTCTTCATGTGTGTTCCACGTGTTGCAGCCACATTTCTGCAAATATTTATACCGGGTGTAAAATGCTCTTGATCTCTCTCCCCTGTTTACTCTCCTGTTCTTTCTCATAGCTGACTCTTACACTGACCTTTTTTCATCCTGACTAAGAGTGACAGCAGGGAGGGGACTGAGAGTCGGGAGGGGGGGGGGGACAGAAAAGGAGCAAGTGAGTATGGAGTGAGGTCAGGAGGAGAGAGAGAGAGCAAGCAAGAAGAAAGTCTGTTTGGAAGAGAGAGATGTGAGCAGGGGAGCAGGGAGAGAGTGTTCAGTGTGATGGATGACTTGTCATCATATTGAAATCAAAAGCCCAACTTACCAAGCCCTTTCTAGCAAAAGCACACAATGCAATCGTGCAAGGAGGCCCATTGGCCTAATTGTAGAGTAATTTGACATCTGTTGACGTCTGAAAATGTGTTAGCTACTACTGAGAGAACGAGAGAGAGAGAGGGTGGTACTGTAATGATCTCTGCTTGATTTCTAAATGAGGCACATGCTGCTGACCAAACTGTGTGCGCACGCCTCTGAAATGAGAACAAAAACATCCAGATCCAGTTACAGGACCAAGTATCACATTTGTGGTCTTTGTCATCAACTTAGCTGAATTCACAGCGGCATGATCAATGAGCTTTTTGTAATGATATTTAACCTGAAACATGAAGTAATGTGTTGCTGAAACTAATGAGCTTTGTCGCTGGGTGGCCTATTGGACACCACACACACGCACCCACACACATATACATACAGAGGCTTAGAAACATGAATTTATCCTGCTCATCTTTCCAGCTTTTATTTGTGTTTATTCTTTCAAAATAAACTCTGATATTTTAATTGAATTTAGCCTTTCTGTCACAATCAAAGTTCCAATATGTAAATTTTAAAAATTATGAGTTGGTAATGGATATATTTAATTTATGTATTTTGAAGACACTTGTAACCATATAGAGAGATTTTTTTTTTTTTAAATTAAACTACCTGTTAAATCATTAAAATCTCAGTCACATGGGAAATATTTCTTCTTTCAAGACAGCATTAGAAAAGCTCATTCCTGGCTTATTTTTCAACAACAGCGATTTCAATGCTGCTAACAGGGTGCTAACAAATCTCCAGCTGTGACGAGTCCTTCATCTCTACCTTCACATTCCTTCCAGTGTGAAAGGCTGCTGTTCTCTACTTGCTGAAGGGAAACAGAGCTGGTAGCTGGATTCCTCTGCAGTGTTTTGGCAAAAGCTATGGAAGAGGCCTTAGGCTCATTAGCGAGGTTGGCATGAGAGTTTGAAGGATATCTGCTAACACTCTGCCATTCTTCAGCTAGAACGAAGACAGCTTTTGCCTTACTCTAATCACAGGGGCAGTTCTACTCTCTTTTAAATGGCACCTGTCAAAATAAGTCTTTTAACACCAAATAGTCAAGCACCGAAGGCACGTTCCAAGTCTCTGCCCATAAATGAATTGCTGACCGTGATGTGCCGTGAACCTCTGTGCACTTCTTCATACCCTGCGCGACACCTTGCAACAGATCTGCCAGACTGGCCTTGGTCTTTTCTGTCTATACCAACTGCAAACCCCTGAGCTGAGCAAAGCAAAGTGCAGGAGTTCAAGACTAACGGTAAGGAAAGGATGCTGTAAGCAGACAAGGGTGAAATGGAAAAGTGTTGCGTATAAATGAAGAATCTGAAGCATGTCTAAATGATGAGGAAAGAAAAAACAGAGAAAGGTTCCCCTCTCTGTGCTCTATAGTGCATGACATCACAGCACTCCCAGCTTCCATTAGGGCCTAATAAATGAAGGCCTAACGAGGCAGAGTGGGTGGGAAATATGGAAGGAGGGGATGGAAAGGGGAGGTTGGGGTGCCTCGCCACCCCAAGCCTCTGTCAACCCCTTCAGGAACACTTGAAGGAGGGGTGGGAGAGGTTTGAAGCAAAGTAAGGGTGGAAGGAGACTTAAAAAAAAAAAAAAAAACTCTCGGCCCATTAGAGAAATCAGGCCGGGACTCTAAAAACACCCTGAGAGCAGAGAGGCCGAGTGGCCCTGGTGTAAACATACGGTGGGTGGCAGCCCCCGAGCACTCTGACAGCCAACAGCGGCCATGATGGATCTGTGGAGTTATCTCATTTTCCACTGTTTTAATTAGAGGCCAGGCTGTGAGCCTCGGCAGCTGGCTCTGCTGTACTGACTCCTGCAGCCTGACAGAGAAAAATGTCCACCAATACTGCTGCCAAGTTCAGCCTGACCAGAAAAAAAAAAAAATCAAACTTCTGGGATCCATAAGTTTGTTTACTGAGCAGGTTGCACTTTAAACAATATTATACTCTAATAATTTTATTTTTTTTCTTTTCATATTTATGTGTTTTTGACAAGATGTTTTGATTTGCTAACTCAATTTACATAAGAGAGAGCCCAGTGCATAATTTGGAGGAGAAAAAAAATCACCTATATTTACAGCTAATTAGAGCCATGCATTTTAGATGACAATGACAGGATGAGTTGAGGTATCAGCTATCCGTCCGCAAAATGAGCACAACTCACAACGCTCAACCCTATAATTCTGCAGAGCACCGCAGTGATGGGGTAAGACAGGATGGGAGACAAAAGACAAAAAAACTACCTCACACAGTCAGTAGGGGCAAATGTAAGGTTTATATCTACCCATGTGAAATAAGTGGTAGCTAACGGACATGAAGAATGTGTGGCATAAACGGTCTTTGATAAGAGTTTCATTTAAAAAATATTATTAAAAATAACCAGACAAATGTGAAATGTTTCTTGTTTCACTGTAATTTCATCTGAATAGCTATAGCTGGTGTTGCAATTGAGTAAAACGTTTGTTCTCCAGCAGTTCTGTCATTTCAAAATGTAATGTATGGTTTAAGGCTCTGTGGGGAGAAACCTTAGTATTTATTTATTTATTTATTTATTTATTTATTTATTTATTTTCTCAAACTTCAAAAATCTTCAAAAATGAACCAAAAGCTAGATAAGACAATTATTAATTATTTAATTTTTTAAACAGGATTTCCAGCTGTACTTTGTTTGCATGTGTCTGCTTTGCAGCTGTTTAAAAAGGGATATTTTGTTTTTATAATTCTGACTTAAATATAAAATCTTAATGGAAATTATTTGGAGCTTTCCTTTGTTTGAGCACAGATATTTAATATAGATTTAGACAGGGATGTTATAAAAGCTAGTGAACAGTTGTTTTTTTTTTTTATCAGAGAAGCGGCTTAACATTTATGTAAACTGCTATAGCCGTTTCTCTTCTTAGAACATGAGCAAAGAATATTTACAAGAACGCTTCACAGTGAAACGAGCATAATGAGCCTCAATATGTGCTCCTCTTCCTCGTGAGAAGAAATGGAAAGAAAGTGCAAGCGAGAAAGCTCTGTTACTGAGTGGTGGGAAGGAGGAAAATAAAATCATGTCATTGTTGTTTACACTGCCCCCCCCTCGAAACTGAAGGTCCATGTGTGCGAGTCTGTGTGTGTTCCATCGTTTTCGCTGTTTAGAGTTTTGTTTATTGTTGAGTTGACCTCAAAGGAAATTTTGAAATTCACCACTAGACCAGTTTTGAGTTATTTTGGAATATTTTTGTTTGCATGTGAATTCGACATACTTTATGTTATAAAATTGCTTCTTTAGGTTTTTATATGTCGCTATCTTTTTTAACTGTGAAAATAAAAGCGATGAAAACATTTAACAGGCATGAACAAATTCAGCTGAGCGTGAAATTTGACGTGAAATATCAGAACGTGTCCTTTGGTGTCATTTATTTATTTTTTGCACCAATTTGCTTAATTTCACAATGAAGCGACAGGTATAAATATGCACACTCCGATGCACATGTACCCCCTTTTAATTAAACAAAAAAAAATCCCAAAACATGTCGGCACATGCAATCACAGATGACCTCGGGAAGTTTATTGTGGGTTTTCCAACCTTCTACCATGAAACTTTCTGAACTAATAGAAACCTGTTCACAATAGTTTAGTCCTTCTTTTTATATACTCAAGGTCGATATCTCACGCCTACCTTATCTCTACTTCTTCCCGTTCACTCACTTCCACACTTGCTGCTGCCTCAGCCTCTCCCTGTTTCTCCAGCAATTCTCTCCCTCCTCCAGCTTTCTGCCTGTTTGGTATGAACAGCAGCCTCCACTGCTGAATGGCAGGGTGTTATGACAGCATGCTACTGTTAACTGTGTTTGGGTTGGGAGGACAGGGGAACACACACATTCAGACACTCCGCAGTGCTCGCACATACACCAGGACATTGACATCTTCATCTTTAGAATTGCCATTGTACATGAGCGTGCTCACACATGCACAGACACACACAGGCCCCTGATCACTTATGTGTATCTGGCATCAACTTCTCCAGATGGAGCTCATCCCCTCCCTGCCTGAAGCCATATTTTGACTGTTTACTCAAGATTGCTCTATATCTGCCCATTGTTAAGCCTGCTTGGCTCTGTGAGTACATTCAGGAACATCTGAAGTGGGAGTGTAGCATATGTACATGTGGACAAGCACAACAGTGTTTATGTGTGTGCCCTCTTTAGGTGAAGGCAAAGGGGGTCTTCAGTGAGCACTGGCCAAGTGTGAACATATATTTGAGGTCATAGACTTGCAAACTGCTTGACCTGTGCAGGTGGGTGTCATTCTCCAAAGTGTATCCTGCCTCCACAAGACATTTGTTTGTACACATGATGAGTTACTGGTAGCTACAGCAGGATGTTTGTGACCTGCTGTTTGAGAGCGCCTATGAGTGAGTGGGTGGGTTGCTGGTGTTTGTATGCATTTGCACCCAGACGTTAACCATGGGGGTTTGCAATGCCCTTAAAAGTCGTGTTATCCCTCTGAATTAAAGGCTTTCCTTAAGAAGCTCAAAATCTGTCATTGCGTCAAATTACATGCCCTGTATAGCTGCATAATACACGGTATACTATAGCAGATGCAAAGAGAGGAACATAAACACTTTCAAATCTTAGAAAATAGTGGAAAAATGAAATGGTCGACAGAGCGGAGCCTCATTGCGCTATTGTCTTCCTCTTCTCACTTTTTCCACATTTAGAAATGGCTGCTTTGATGCATGCTGAAGGAATGCAGGGTGAGTAATCACAGGAGGGAGCGGGAGGAGGAAGGAGAGAGGTGGATTACGCTGATGAACTGAAGAGGTGATGGAGACAATTAAAGAGGCCACGGGGCGAGAAAAGATGGACATTTAAGAAGAAAGAAAGGGAAGATAGAAATGTAAAGCAGGCGAGAAAAGGAGAAAGAAAGTAGAAGGGGCCTCCCTGGTTGTCGTTGCGCTGTGTGCGATCATTTGGGTTGATTTGGATTAATGCTTTAATTGAGAAACACACACAGAGACCGTTAACATCTGTATCCCATAGCAGTAGAGCGGCCGCCAAGACAAACCAGCACTGCGTCACACTGACAGATTCCCCCCAGTAACAAGAGCACTCAAGCAAAAGCTCTGTGTGAGAGAGACAGGGGTTTAATGGCAAAATTGTCCTGGTTTAAGACATTGGAGCTTTAGGTCATTAAAGTGGCACTGCCAGTCCTGAGCTAACATGACACACACAAAGAGCATCTCTGCAGAAAAAAAAGGGACTTGCGGAATTACAGAAGTAACATCTGGTTTCACAATATTTCCACATTTGCCCCATGCGCACAAAAGAAAAACAACTTCCCAGCATACTTCAGTGTTTTTTTGTTTTCTGTCCTGAGAATTTCTGACCAAGCCAGAAGGTCAAACTAATGCAGTCAGGGTTCACACACCTTGTGAAAAACCAGCAACATTTCCTAAAGATAGCGTAAAAAGGAAAATGTGGTGATTTCACTCCAAGCTAAGTGTCCTTTCCCTGGTCCCTGCAGCCTTGTGAGCTACGGAGAAGAGGCAGTAAAAGCAGCGTGAGGCCATTTGGACAGTTCATCACTCTGACCTGCAACCTCACAGTTGGTCCATTCAGTTTTACGTGTATACTGCAAAGTAGCATACGCAGAGTTTATATGCTTTGTCAGGTCAGGTTGCATAAAATTCATGAGCGCACACTTTCTTTCAGACAATTGTGAGAAAGTATTTTCATCGTGACACACTGTCATTCTTACACACACACCACACTATTCTGCTGCAGAACAATGCAAGGCTACACACCCTGTCTGTGTGACTCTGTGACCTATGGGACCCCTGCCTCTCCTAACCAGACTGGGTCCCTACTACACCACTCCAGCATTGACCCCCATTCATTTGGACCGACACTTCTTATCGGGTCTGCCAGTTTTAGCTGTTACACACACACACCCACAGATGCAGGCAGCCCACCCGTTCTCTCCTTCCCTCCCAACCTCCCCCTCAACTCTCCCTCAACCATACGCACGTCAAATCGTACTAGTTTCCTCCTCATGTATTCACACACATCTGAAACCACACGTTGAGGAAAACCATGCTGACTCAATCGTTATGGGCAGTACAAAGCGAAGAGTCGAGTGTCAAGGCCTCAGTCTCAGAGCACAGGGCCAAGAAATCAGACTTTGCGGAGGGTAATTAATACAGCAGAAAGCCCAGGCTTAGTGAAAGGCCAGAGCATTCAGACAGCATTCCCTCCAAGCTCACAGCAAAGGCACTCGCACACATGACTGCCAAGACAGCTTTCGTGACTGCTTCCCCTCGTCCCTGTACGGTTTCACATTCAGCCCACTGCGTTTGATCACGCAAGCCTGCAACATACTCACATCACCATATCTAATTAACAGTGAACGGCGAGGGGAGACATTTACACGCACACAAACACCACAAAGATAAGTGCAGCCTAGAAAAACCCATAGTGTAACACGAGCCTTTACTCAAGTATGGATTAGCATCGCTGCCTGTCAGATACACATAGTTGCTCTTTGGCTGGCTACCACACACAGTGACCACTGGCTCAGTAGCAACTTGCGCACACTCTCTGCAGCAGAAAATAAGTGCCTAACACTAAGAGAATGTGACATATAACAAGAAATGAAAAGGAAAGCAAACACATAGCATAAAAGCTCCTTTATTCACTTTGTGGAGTACTAGCAGAGCAATAAAAGAAAGTGTTTATATCACAGATAAGATCTACTGGATTTAAAAATGTCAAAACAGTAATCTAACTATGCTAAAAGGTGAGAAAGAGAAAGGAGTCCTCTCGTGCTCTGTTCACCACCTGTCTCTACTGCAGCATGCTGACACCTAAAGAGTGCTCCATCTCTGGGCTTTGGGGGATTTTGGCCAGCATCACCTGACAAGTGCACAAATATGACATGCCATCATGAGCCAATTCTGGTCCAATGAGAATTCACAGAACTCCACAAAAATTGGCGGATTCAGCATCATTAGCTCTACTATGTGGAATATTTCCATCTCTGCCACTGGTCTTAAAGACACAGTAAAAAAATAAAAAAAGAGCCAGAATTAATTCCAGCTATGTACAATACAGATGTATTGCTCATACCTAATGGTATGCTCTCATGTAGCAGCTGGTACTGTCTGATTAGCTCCATCGTTAACTTAATGAAGCTATTCATGCCTCGCTGTGATGGATTCACATTGGGGGAATGAAGACCATATACTGTAAAAAAAAAAAAACAGGAGGCTATCTCCTTTTCTTTCAACCTCTGTGAGTGTGTCCAGCCGTGGTGACCCCTCATCATTCACCAGCAGAAAAACAGAAAGATCATACCAGCCTCAACGAGAATAAACAAGGGGTGGGCTAAATTACGGGTGCTAAAATGTGGCAGAGAAAGGTGGTTTCGCTGTGCCTATTTAGTGTCTAAAAATAAAGCCATGCCAGCCCAAAAAACTGCGTGCCCACAGAGGTATCCGTGCCAGTACCTTTTATACAAAGCATCTTCTCTTAACTTGTGAAGTGTAATGAGCATCCTGAAATGTTCAATTACAGATTTTCTACTAACGAGGTAAACAAAGCATCAAACAGCTCAAAACAAAACTCTTGATGAGGAGTTTGTATTCAGGTAATACTGGATTTCTCTGAAGTTACGGGGGTGGAAGGTGTTGACAGTGTTAGTGTTTTCCCCTGAGAGAGAAGAACTGGTGTTTTCCCATATTTACGTCAGTATTTACGCATGTGTGTACAGGCCTTTTGAGAGGTTTACATATTGCGGGTAATAGGATAACTCTGGCCTCTAGCAGCAGAGAAAACAGGTGCTTATCTTGTCACAGTTGTTGTGCTAAGCCAACCTTTGACCCCTGGTTAAGAGCCAATTCAGAAATTAAAACAAGAAATTTGCACGTCTCCGCCCCTTCCCAGCTCTGCTCTCTTACATATGCACTTGCACTCACAAAAATTCATGCATGTGATAAAGGTCAGCCAGCTGATGAATCATTTTACAGCTATTTCCGAGTATCCCATCACTGGTGTTCTGCAACCTAGCTTGTTGAAGAGTGCAATAAATGAGAAGAGAAAGACATCAACTGCAAAGCAAAAATAATTAATTAAAAAAGAGTGGATAAGGACAGACAGAATTGCACAGAAGGGGAAGATTGAGCAGTGAGGGGGGGGGAGCGGAAAGGGAGAAGTTTGCCGCTGTGTGGGGTCTTTCTCGCGTGCATTCACCAACGGAGTCTGGGTTATTGATTTTCAGGCATGAAGCAGGAATATTGTCCAGGGTTTTACTTTGCCGTGTCTGCCAAGCTCTTTCTAGTAATGCTCCTTCAATTTCATATTTCTCTCTAACAGAATAGATGGACAGTGTCGCATCAAAAACACAACTGCAACATGTCTTATAACTGCTGAACAGCTGCATATATATATATATATATATATATATATATATATATATATATATATACAGAGAGAGAGAGAGAGAGAGAGAGAGAGAGAGAGAGAGAGAGAGAGACACAAAGACAAAGGTTTTTATATTTTTCTAAAATTTCTGACTATTCAAGGTCTTAACTTAAATGCAACAAATCTCCATTTAATGTATGTTAAAAAATAAACATTTAATACTACAGCAGTTTGCAACATCTCTTTGAACTATGATGCGTAAGGTCCTTTAGTTTTACAATTTCCATGGTCCATTTCATACATTACATTCATAC
Organism: Pelvicachromis taeniatus; assembly: GCA_015108175.1. Taxonomy (NCBI): domain Eukaryota; kingdom Metazoa; phylum Chordata; class Actinopteri; order Cichliformes; family Cichlidae; genus Pelvicachromis; species Pelvicachromis taeniatus. The sequence continues at coordinate 13,024 of VURO01021621.1, forward strand.
ATTTTGTATGAATGTACATACATTCATACATTCATGTATGAATGTTGAAATTATATTGAAATTTCAACATATTTGAAATGTTGAAATTTCAACATTTCAAATATAATCTTTGGTTTTATGATAATTATGCGGCAGATATTTTCTACCACAAAACTTTGTGTCTCCAGGTGAAATTTCAATTTAACTAATGTTACAGCTGTAGTTTGTCTCTGCAAAATTATGAAACGTATGAATCACTTATTCTTGACTTCTCAGTCCTCTTTTGCTTTGGGTTTCGTTATTTTTGTAACAAGCATAGCTGATAAAAATGCAAGGCACAGCATAACAAATATCGAATTTTCACAATATATTTATTGCTGTTTGTGTAGCTCTGACATAATCAGAATATCCTTGTCATCATATTAATAAATATTTGACTGGTCATCAGGCTGACAGTATGCAAGTGACTGTTGTAAGAACGCAACACCATTAACTTTAGTCATGTCCATCACCGTGGCTCTCACACCAAATATAAAACATGCACACAGAAACATAAGCATGCACACACAGACATGTTGAAATGAACTCTCCCTCACATACATAAACTTGGATCCATAAACAAAGCAGCCGAATGGCTGAAGGAAATCCTCAGGCGCACCAAAACAGACGCACACACGGCTCTTGGCGAGCGCACAGTTATATGAGCCGAGGATACTTGCTAAAAATCAAATGACAAACCCAGCACAGAATACAATGTTATTTGAATGCAACTCAGAGGCTGGGTAAAGGAAACACGCAAATGCTGACGTGTCACCATCACGAGACACTTTACCAACAAATTACATTTTTTTAAGCCACAATATTAGGTTAATGTAAAAGACATCAATCATGTTTCGCAAATAAGACAGTGGTTCAATTCATAAAAACCCTCTTCGAGGGACTAGAAAGTTAAATAAATTTAAGCAGTCCGCTGTTTTGCTGATTAAAGTAACTGATGAAAAGTATGTACGGTGTGCCATGTGGCAGACAAAGAGTCCAGGAATAACAGCGTGAGCTGAAAAAATCATCAGTCTCAGATACAAAGTGTAATAAGTCCCCTTCTAAAAACCCAAATTTGAGAGGCGCAAGACCATCCAACACTGAAGCCTCAGCAGCACTACATTTCAATATTTTTCATTGCACTGATCATTATAACAATTAGATGTGGAATCCAAAAAAAACAAAGAAATCAAATCTTCCGAGCTCTCATTTTACAGAGTTCAAACTAAAAGTAAAAAGCCTTTGAGACTGTAATATAACTGCATAATTTTTAATCACGTTCCATGATAAAGTACCTGTTTGCCAATAGGTCCATAACCTGAAATGCATCAACCTTTACACCTTATTGCTAGAAAATACCTCCCACAGAAAGAAGTTGTCAAGTGCTTGACGTTAGTTAAACTCAGCCTGTGTGTCTCCCGCATTATCTCCAGGCAGAGGAAGGTAGAGAGCAGCCTGTCCTGCTGTAGCCTGAGGGATCAGGGCAGATCTGGGATTGAGGTTGATAATGAGCAGGGGGATAAAGTAGAGTTATGGAGGTCTTATCACCCTGAGCCCCTGGGTCACACAGTACTGCTGGTGGTCACAGACAGTTTAATCTTTTTTTTCTTTTTTTTTCAGTTTTTCATAATAAAGTCTTGTTTCTTGTAAATAAATGAGTCTACTTCTTGGCTTCTTGAAAAAGTTAATAATATGTTTACATGAGGAATAAAGGTAACAATTTTAGCATTGTGACACAGCATATTACTCCTTTTACATCACTTTTCCAAAGATAACAGTCTCATTACTGGTTTCTTTTTTTTTTTGCCTGAAGTGTAGGATGGCTTGACTTTGGGTGATAGCAGTGTTAGACCTTGTCACTGTGAGTGTGTGTGTGTGAGGGGTCAGAGGGAGACAGAGGTGAGCGGGGTGGGGGGTTGTTAGTCCCCAGGCTGTGATTTGTTAAAGTGCATCAGACGGGAGTTGACCAGAATCTGAATAAATCACTTCAGTGGCACCAGTGACAAAAACTTGATAATGCCCCTCTGTTATCTGCAGGCTATTTGCTGCTAATCGTTGAGCCAATAAGAGGGACAATTGTGTAACTGCTTCTACCTTTTTAACGAGTTCATTTAAGTTTTAAAGATTCCCCATGGACACATATTAAGTTCTATAAAAATCCCCAACGTTGGCTCGGCTTGAATAAAAATGGCGTTTTTTTCTCACAAGAATTTGCAGTTAACTAGACAGCTGTCTTTAAATTTTGCTTCTTCTCGTTCTTTGTCATCATAGCATAAATAGGTAGATGTTGTTGTTTTCCAAACTTTAATTGCTGCACAGAGATGTCTGCCATCTCTGAAAAGTCCCTTCTCAAAGTATGCATACTGGTGGCTGCAGATTTCTAGAAAATATAAAATATGCTATTTGCATGTTGAACCGTGACTGGTTTCCAAATGGTTTTGAGTTCACAAAATAATCCCATTTATACAGGCATTGCATCGGGCACCCACTTTCCCTTTCAGCAGACCAAGTACAATAAGTACAAATAGAGCTCAACAGTAAGCACAATAAGCAATAGGAATTAAATTTAAGCCATGCTCAAACAGAGATGCAAAAAAAAAAAAAACCAGCAAGGGTGAAATGTCCAGTATTGTGCAACACAATGAATTTGCATTGGCACCGGGGGGGATAGCAGGTCGGAGTAACTTGTAGGAGTATCATGTATGATCCCAGCCTCGATGAGTCAAGCAAGGATTGCCTTACCATTACCATTCTTACTTCAGGCCAACCGCAGACACAGCAGCTGATGAAAAGATTAATTAGGGGAGGTTAAAAAGCCATTTGATACTGCTGAGTTTGATTTAATGACGTGTTTTAGGATTAAAAGAGGACCAGCATGCGGAGAGGTTAACGGCAAACAGAGCAGCCTTCTGCTAATCACTATTATTCTACTTGTTTGGTAACTTTCTCCGACCCTTTGAAAGCAAAAAAACAGAATGTTTTTCAAAACAAATGTCAACAGAGATATTTAGGACGAGCAGCAGCAGTCCATCAGCATTTCCATGGCAACAGCGGTGAAAACAGGAGCAGGCCTCCACTTCTTCCCGCATGTCAGCATGTATCCCATTATGGTTGTACTGTGTGGACAGAAGAGTTCTGCCTGCTTGCCACAACTTTATTTATTTTACTGTCTTTCATCTGCAAACCACCACCAATCTGCATCAGAGAGAAATCCACTCTGTGTATCCCATAGGTGTCATTTAGGATTGATTCCCTGGAATTAGCAGGCAAAAGTAGAACCATGTGGCTGTCTGTCTCTCAGTCTGTCCTTACCAACACCTGAGATAAAGCATTTTGGACATGGAGAAATGGCACATGGCCTCCCAGAAAATTAACAGTTTGAGTGTCTGTCACTCTCTGCTTGATATTAAGAACAGAAGTGATTATAAGTAAAATTCACTACAGTGTGATTTTTAGATAAACACTGCAGCGTATTTGTTGCTTTAAACTAGATAATGCTATGTAACTAGTTCTACTGAAGCGTATTCACCTATGAAAAGGACATGTTCAAGATTCCTGCTGCACGGCTTTAATTTCAGCTGTACAGCTATGATCTGTCTGAATGCTGTGAGAGGTGCCAACATAGTGATCATTTCTACTTTTTTCAGTATTCAAAATATATATTTTAAGAATGTCTGAGTTGCTCTGATTCACACGACCTCTGCAGAAACACTGATAAGCCAGCGTGAATCTGCTTTTAGCCAAACTGAGGTGCAAGGTCACAGACAACACAAGAACTCAGGCCTGTTGTATATCACGGATAAGCAGTGGTATTATTTATTGATCAAGTGTCATTCAGTTGCAGGGTCTACTTAGCTGGAAAACTGGACAGTACAAACACTGACCTACAATTCTTTGGGAAAAAAAAGCTAACACATAAATAAAAACGAGGACCACCAGCGGCTTCAATATTTCTGAATTTGTATCTGGCAGTGTTTATCATATGTGCTCTACACCCTACCACAGAAAACCCGAGAAGTCATCATAAGGTCTTTAAGTGGTTGTTCACTTGAATTTGGCTCTAATGCTAAATTTAACTCTGATTAAGTGGTTTCATACGCAAAAGATTACCGTATGTAGAAAAAAAAAGACACTATTGACTGAAGTTTTGCCTTGCAGAGTTCACCATTAGTATGTCTTATTTATTCGTCTGCTCATGTGAGGGTGTTGTAAGTAGAGAAAGGAGGGGAAATATCAAAAATGCACAAACAACATTTCAAGTTGTGCAGAAATTGGAAATTTATTGTTGAAAACATGAAAACTTTATCAGTTTTTGTTTTTTTTACAAAATAGCAGTTCAGTTTTTTCTTTTTTCTTTTTTTTTTTACAGTACGTAACATATAAAAACAGAAGCATAGTAAGCATAGCAACAGATATGGGAACAATTATTACACAAACACTAGCAGTCAGGACTTTCATCATATGTTTTTTGATCATATAATTATGTAAACTGTCACAATTATTACAGTTTTGCAACACACACACACAACCTGCATCAAAGAGACAGAAAAGAAGAAAAAGTTTTTATCGGTATTGCACGTAAGTACAACAAAGTGTGTGTGTGTGTGTGTGTGTGTGTGTGTGTGTGTGTGTGTGTGTGTGTGTGTGTGTGTGTGTGTGTGTGTGTGTGTGTGTGTGTGTGTGTGTGTGTGTGTGTGTGTGTGCGGGTGTGTGTGTGTGTGTATGTGTATTTGTGTGTGTGTGTATATAT
>VURO01021621.1:17811-27939 GCA_015108175.1 Pelvicachromis taeniatus
TTTTATAAAAAATATAAAAAAGTGTGTGTGTGTGTGTGTGTGTGTGTGTGTGTGTGTGTGTGTGTGTGTGTGTGTGTGTGTGTGTGTGTGTGTGTGTGTGTGTGTGTGTGTGTGTGTGTGTGTGTGAGTGGGTGTGCGTGTGTGTGTGTGTGTGTCAGTCTTTCCGCTTTAGGTATTTAGCTTACTGAACAAAAAAAAATCTGAATGTACAGAAAACATCAGTTTACTTTATTGGAGCTGCAGCTTGTGTTTCTTCCCGGCGGATAACTTATCGCTGCAAGTACTAAAGTGTTAAGTAGGTAGTAAAGACAAAATAAGATTATATATTTCATTTTTAACATTATTCAGTTTACATACACAATAAATAAGCAATAGCCTCACTGATGTTTTAACTTATATGAAATTATGCTCTGCTTTGATTACTGCACACACTCATTCAAGCAATTCATATCAGGTTAAAAGCGAGAGGGTATAGAAAAAAGTTGACTGATGCAACATGGAACATCTGCCACCTGATTGATTCCTACATCAAATTGCCCATAGAAACAACTCAAACTATGGCTTTTAAAAGCGCTTTTTCACCCTAATACATGGCCCATTAGCAAATGGCCATTCATCAAATTAACCCTACCTCTAGAGAGCTGCCAGCGTCTCAGAAAGTACAGTGCCACAGTGCTCTCTGTCTCCAGTCAGGACACACTCAGCAGCGCGTCCACTTTGCCATGACTGTGTTTACCTCAGAAATACACAAATGCAGCTCGCTGCAGGCTCTATTAAGAAAGCGAGACGAAACCTCTCCTGATCTACAGAACACAGACTGATTCACCCTTTTGTGTTATTTACAGAATTTAGGCTCATTCCCTCATTGTTGTTTTGTAGATTTTTTTTTTTTTTACTAATGCAGAATATTCTACATTCTACATGCAGTATATGAAGCATGATTTTTTTTCTCTCTACATGTGATTATTCACAGTTTTTCTTATGAAGATGAAGCAGTAAAGCTTGGCTCTAAATGTTCCAGAGAGGATATAAATGCAATAATCAGCACACTTAAAACACATAATAACACACACAACTATATTCTAAAAATTCACGAAAATAAACAGGTTTACCAAACCTTTAATTAGCATGCAGTTGTGTACTTTAGCTAGAATTAAGGAGCTTCAGGCCCAGCTGTGGTGAGCCTGATTACTTAATAATATGGTGATAAATGCAACTATCAATCAAAACCTCTGACAGGACTTACAATTCAGGAGAGATCGGCCAAAATAAGAGCTGCTGACTCTCTCATTGTGGCGGTGTGTACGGGGGTGTGTAAAAGGATACGCGCTACAGTCAGCAATGAAGGTACTTGCACCAGTGCAATGACAGGAAGAAATAAAGTGTCACTTTTTATTTACAGAGCGCAGCGGCAGTAACTACAGCTGTGTCTCGAAAACAGCAGTTGTGCAATTTAAACGCTAAAGTCACGCACAGTGGAGGACAACAATGACACTGTGGTTGAAACACTGGTGGAAGCCACAGTAAACACACCTTACAGTACACTGAATATAAAGGCTTCCTGAACACAACACAACCAGTTTTGATGGCAATGATGAAGTAAGATCAGCAAACAGTGTTATGTTTGTGTTGAAAGGCCCAAGCACTACATCTTCCACCAGCAATGAACATTTCAGAATGTAATTGTTTTATCCATATCATTAAAAATATGTCACCCTGACTAACTCGTGGGTTTTGCATTTTCATGAAATATTTTCAAACACGTATATCGCTGTAGTTATTAGAATGGACTCTTTCTTGCTTTCATGTAATCCACTTTGCCCTTAAAAATAAAAAAGAAATCACATTTATACATCAAATATTTTAATAATCTAATTTTTTTTCCTGATATTTACCAACCTGGAGACAATTAGGAGGGTGAGATTATTTGAAATATTCATGTAAAATGTTAAAATATGCTGCAAATTAATTAAGAGTCTTTTGCAGACTGCAAAAACTCCATCATATAAACTCCTCGTATAACACAATGCCAGTTGAAAGTGTAATAGTAGTTTTAGTGTGTTATTTAATACTCCTAAAAAAAAATTTGCGAATGATGAATAACACAGTGAAATGTGCAGTGATGATTTTAACAAAATAGCTCTTCTGAGAATGTAGGTTTTCATGTAAATACAGTGAGTTGTGAGAATGATTAGAGCACTATTTAACGTGACCATCACTAACAAAACACAAAAGTCCAACATATTAAGAACTCTGTAACATCTGGATGACATGCATTCTGCTGAAATAATTGTCTTGCTTATTATAACTGTTATGTTTCCTGAAATATTCCGTATCTCTCTCTCATACGCACACCTATCCCCAGTGGCCACTACTTGTTTTGGCCCTTTTCCTCCACAAAGGTCTACTGTGCTTTTCTGCAGGTTGAAAGTTTTCACAGCAGAGATGACACGAAGCAAATTCTGGCTCTGAGAAGTAAATCACTGCAGCACTCGGGACTGCAGCTATTCTCTCTCACCTCGCCACTTTTAGCAGACCGTGGCTGATTTCCTTCCTTGCGTGACTCCAGAGTGTAAACACACAGCCAGAGTGACTCATCACTATTTCTCACTTCCACGGTCTGATATAAACACATGAAAAGGGTCAGGGGTCATTTTGAGGTGGTGAGTGGGTGGGTGGGGGGCCAGTATGTCTCTCCATAAGACATCTTCCATTCTCCAAAGAATTCACAGCTTCCTGTGGCCAAAGCCGCATGCCTGCCCACTCTAGCCTAGAGGAAGGAGAAAGAGAAACACAGTTAGAAGTAGGGAGAGAGATGGACGGACAGTTTGGGTGATAGATTGCCTTCTCTGCCACGCTCCTCTTCAGCAAAATGGAAAGAATGCAGTGGGGATGAGGCTGTATCTCTTTTCCCCCATGACAGGACCAGAAAAAAGTGTGATGGTTAGAGAAAGGATGGAGGGGCTAAATGTGTGTTTGAGTATATCGGAGAAATGAATTACATTCTGTTTTATGTGCTGGCAAATTAGCTTATAAGTCTTGAAAACATTGTTTATCTTCACCTGCCAGCCAGTCTTTTGAGCACATTGGCACTTTGTTAAAATGAGATGTCTAAGAAAGTCCTGATCAGCTATTGAAGCCTGCAGGGTATTTAAGGTGGAAGGGAGGGATAGCCACTTCCTTTCAGGCCCCAATCTGAAGAAGGGCCAAATACAGTCTAACATAAATCACTTTAAACTCCGCAGCTTTCGCAGTACCATTGTTATAGAGCAGACCAGCGGAAAGAGGCCGGTAGCAGGTGGAAATAAAAAGCCCTTTGACAACCATAAGGTAAGATTCTTCCCAAGATCACCACAACATTTACACAAGCCAAAGAGAGCAATGTCTGGTTGCCAGCACCAGTCTGGACACATATACACACCAATATTTAGTCAGCGAGACTCTCATATACACTCATACATGAATACATGTATCAGTGGCATAGGCAGCTGCAAGAAGCACACAAAAACAATGATGATGCAGCCACGGACTGCACAGAAAAGCAGACACAGAGCCAGACGGATGGACGGATTCACACTCTTATTTTTCCCAAGTCCAAAACGAACATGTAAAGTGGCGCGTTGAGCTTAAACAAACACTGTTAAAATAACATCTGTTGGCTTCGTTATAGTGGCTTTAAAATGTGGTTTGTTGCAGTTGAATTTGGAGATGAAAGCATTATCAAATTCGGGAAGGGAAATGAACAAACAAAGTGCTATTTTTTTCTTTTTCTTTCTTTTTTTTGTGTAACAATATTTGTTCTGTTGTGTTTTGCTGTCACACAATTTGCACAGATTGCCACATAGGTCACACCCCCTTCATCTCAGAGCAATAACTTAGTCAAATCAAAACACACAGGCATGTCCTCTCGCACACAGGCACACACTTTATAGTGGTCTCCGCTGAGGTTAAATTTCAAAAGATAAATAAATAGTTGGATTGCATTCATTTTTTACAGTTAAAAAAATCAGAGGCGATCATGGCCTTTTATTGTGAACAGATGTACCAAAATTTACCGAATCTGATGCCATCGCGCCCTGAAGACTTGGACACTGATGTGAATTGTGCTGAGGATACTTGTTTCTTAATAACCTGTTCATTTTGAAATCATAGACTCTTTCTTTTCAAGCACGCTTCCTCTCATTAAATGCCCAACCTCAGGTGTCTAAAGAAAATGATACCGTATGGCCCAATGTGACTGTTAAAACCTCCCTGCTGTGTACACAGTTTTTATTTAAGCTGAGTTTAAAACGTTTATAAACGTTTATATTTTCGTTTATTATTCAGCTCCATAGCGCAGACATCTACACATTTGCCAAACAAGCAAATGTGTAGATGTGTTTGAACCCAGGAAGAGACACAAATCCCTTGGGAGTTGCATCAGGAAAAGCCTCCTCTGTATGAAACCTGCCAAATCAAACACGTGGAGCTACCCACTGTGGTGACCCCTTGTGAATAAGGGAGGAGCCCTGATTTGGCTATATGAAACATTACTGTTATTTTGCATCATTTTTGAGCGGCTAAAGTCAAAACATGAATAAAAGTAAACCTAAACAAATACAAAAACTGAACACAGAAAATGAATCTCTCAATTATTTCTAACAATTTAAGAAGTCTATTTAACAAATCAATTCAAATTTTACACAATAAATAAATGAATAAATAATTCAGACAGACACCAACAATTTACCCCCTTCTCTTGTTGACCTCTCGACCAGTCCTTTAGGGGTTGCACTGCATTGCAGTTACAATATTTAAGCTTCTTTCGTCATTCCAGCCTCTCTCTGTCCTCTCATTTCTTTCCCTGGCACTGCCTACCGCACCAACCACACCTCTCCTAACGGGTGTACTCCTCTCCACTCCTCTCTTCACGTGGGATCATAGCCTAAACCTGGCAGGGTCTCTGTCACATGATGCCCATGCGCGTGATGCTTCGCTGGGACCCCCCTCTGCTCAGGAAATGCTCTCGGCCGTTTTCCCACCCTAGTGTTCCGCTGTGGAGAGCTGGGCATTACAACTGAATCCAGTTACCATCCCAAAGCATTCCTGACTGATTCCAACCACTGCCTGGCAATGGGTTCCCACAGACAACAAGGATATGCTCTCATTTCAAGAGCACTGGGTATCAAGTTGTGAACTACCAAAAGCTGTTTATGGCAGAACAGAGAAGTTTGAGCTCCACAATAGGCAATTACAGTGCCCACTCATCCCCCTCCCCTTCATTCAATTTGTGGTTTGTCTGTAGGTGGATTCGGTTATGTGCAGATTAAAAATAGTCAACCCATTCCAGACAAAAACTGTGAGGGACATGGAACACACATTGCACAAACGATATCTCCCATTGTGGTGTACTGTTTGGGAATTCTTAATTGCTTTTTCCGAAGCAGCTTGCCACAGGAAAATCCCCCTTCAGAGTAAAGAAAAAAAGAGTCGGTGGGCTGTGCGTAAACACCATACATATTATGTAAACACATACGTATAAACCCATGTCGCCCCATGTGCACCCATCAAACTGAAATCAAGGCAATATCAAAGAAGCTAACCTGCAGCAGAGCCAATTGTGGCCTGTGTGTGCCCTCCCTCCCTCTTTTGTGTTCTCCGCTGTGGTTTCTGCTTCAGCTCTCATTATTGATGTCTTTGCCTGCATTAGACAGACCATGATGGACCGGCCCTGGGAGGTGTGCAGGACTCCAGGGTGGGGCACCAAACAGGCTCAAACTCACTGTGTGGGATTGAGTCTTTTCGTTTTAAAGAGAGAGAGAGAGAGAGAGAGAGAGAGAGAGAGAGAGAGAGAGAGAGAGAGAGAGAGAGAGAGAGAAGTAGTAAGGCCGTGATGCAGGAAAGCATCTAAAATGTCACATTTATGTTGAGCACAAAACAATGTGCAGCGACTTAAAAGAAATTCCATCCTATCTGCAAATATTGTCACAAAAAAAGAAAAAACATACTGCCATAAGCACAATGCATTCAATCAAGGCTTTGAATCAAATATATACTTTTATCATGACAAAGCTAATTAACACATGAAGCACCTTTGGATAAATCAAATTGATCCCTAAATGAACTTAAATGCAAAAAACAAAATGATTCAGGAATGATGACGACAGGGATGTCCTAGTTTAAATGTTCTACGCATTTAAATAAAGCTTTACTAAAGGAAAGTAAACAAATATGAGGACCACACACCATCACTCCCACTGAAGGAAACCTGAAACTTTGAGAAATATCACACGTTGTCATTTGATATTTTGCCTGCTGCTTGAATCATCTCCGATTCACCAAAATAGCCAGTGTTACTCTGACAAGCTTCGGCATGTATAGTGTTTTTAATTAAACTTTTTAATATGGTGTTGTCAAGAAACCAAATTCAAATGTTATTAAAAAAATAATGCATGAAAATCAATGAAAAATTATCTTCTTTTTTTTTATTAGAGAAATTGTGTTAATACATAACTGACTATGAAAACAGCCACTGAGCCAGAATCATTTTCATGCTTTAACTTTGTAAGTAAAAAGTATATTGTGTGTCTATTGTATGTAATGTATATTTTTTAAATAATATTTTTCTCTTTCCTTTGAATTCTGCTCTTTTCATCTAAAAAGTTACAAACTTGCCGAAACACCAATTGGCTGCTATATACAGGTATATAAAATTATGAAGCATTTTCCCTACAAGTGCTAACCACATTTGGAAAGTCAGGAATTTGTGAAAGCTCCGGACCTGCCAAATTCTCCCCACTGCTGTCCTTCATGTCAAATTATGTGGTACTTCTTATGATCACAAAATAAACCAGAAAGAATTTTACATATGCTTTCATGCTTGTTTTCTTATTGTCTGAAAGAAATCCTTCGACATGATGCTGTCAAAAGAAGACCGTTTAAAAAAAAAAAGCAGGGTCAAATTTGCTTTAACATGTGACAAACAAGTGAATCCAGAAGAAAAAGAAAGAAAACAGGGGTGGGAGTGGGCTGTCTATAATTTGACAATATGGCACACCAGGGACAGTTGCGGGAAGGCGTGTGAAGTGTTGCTGAGCAGCCTGGGGTTCTCACAATAGTTTTTAAACCAATGACTCATATTTTGGTATGATAACCTCTTTATCTGTTAACTGATAATGACAAAAAAAAAACAAAAAAAACAGAAAAACAGAAAAAAAAACGCTCGCTTATCCAACATATAAATCTAAAAGGGATTACCAAATGACTCAAAGTTTAAGGGACTCTGCTACAAATTTTAAAATATACTATATTCTAGCGACTCCCGGGGTTAATTTAACTGAAACAAATTAATTTAAGTCATGGTTTCAATCTGAATTCATGCTGTACAGTGTTATTATCACTGTGGAGGACTCGCAGTTGTCAGTTTAAGTCTAGGCTGAGGTCAGTGACCTACCCAACCTACTCAATGTTTATTGTCTGCTGTTTCTCCGTGTTCATCTTTTTCTCTCTCCTCTGCCCCTTTAATGCTCCCCTCTCTTGTCCTGCAGTTTTTTTTTTCTGCAGGGGACCTTCCATAACAATAGATGGTTATTATTTTGCTATCTAGAGTGCCCTTAGATAAATCATGTTGCGATATGGAGCCACGGAAATAAAAGTGAATCGAAGAAATTGATAACAACACAGCTGTTGGTGCGGGTGTGAGGCGGATGCAGGCAGGTGGCTGTATATGTGTGAGACGTGACACCAGAATGTAACCGATGGAAATCTCGAAACCGCTAAACAAGGCTGTATTTACACACTTTTCCACACATTCCAATTTAAATGATCGCACTGTAAAATTTAATGTTCTGATTAAATACCCCCTCCGCCCCCACCTTCCCTTTTTTGGAAAGGTAACACAAATGAACTGAGATAAGATTTACTTATACTTTTTTATATCCATCAGACTCCGATATCTGCAACATGACGCACAGGCTGGACATCTTTTGATTTTTCAGTAGTGCTCATATAAGTACTACTGTTAAAACTCCATGGAAGCGCGATTGTGCGCAGCCTTTTAATTTGAGCAAAATCAAACATTTCTATAAAAGTTCTGGACATCTCTGAATTGATTAGAGGAAAAATGGAAAACATGTCTTGATGAGCAGATTAGAGGAAAGTACTTTTCTTTGTATTACCCATATCTTATCTGGAAAATTAAAAGATCATAAAGCCATTTCTGCAGCAGCTGATTACTGCCCATCAAATACACTTCAAATCCACATAGTGGCCCAACGCGCGCAATCAGCGGTCTGCTAGCAATCCCGTCCCTTCTCGATCGCATAAACACCACTTAAACGAAAATATACACGGCCACCTACAGCGCAGGGAAAGTGATGAGGGGGTGCCCACTCCGACATTAGGACACACTGTTTTTAATTAAAGTGACAATGCTGAGTGAACTACAAGCGACACTGCAGAAGCAAAGAGCCAGAAACACAATAAGGAGGCGTCTTAAACAGTTAAGAAAACAAAGTGTAAAAGAAAAATTAAATTAAATTTTTAAAAAAAACCCATAACCACATATATATGAATAACATTTCCATTTGATTATTCTTTTTTATTTGGGTTAGTAATGTTAGTCAATAAAGCATTAAATATTTATCAGAATTCGTAAAGGCGAGATAAACACTTTTATTTTCTACATTTTTCTCGAGCATTTCTGACCAAAACTGAGACATCGGTACTATTTGTGCATTTAAAGAGTTGCTGACATTTCAGTTCTGTTCAACACGTACAAATAAAATAGGTGTGAGAATAAAAAGCAAAGAGAAAAATCAATGTCGTTAAATAAAAAGATAATTCAAACCCTGAACCATTTACAGATTCTCTTATTAAGAGCTGTTAGTGTCTTTGTTAATTGATTTCAGCTCCTTGAGAGACTGAGATTAGATCTTATTTTTTCATGTGTTGATTCGAACTCATAATAATTAAAAATATGTTTTTCTTTTTCAGATATGCAGTCAGTTTAGGTCCAATAAACGACATTAATGGAAACATTTAGTCATTTCTTTCTTTGTTTGTTTGCTATCCATGTCTTATTCTCGTTTCAAAGTACTGAAATAAAATATAAAATATGCAAAAATTGCTTAAAAACTTAATTCAAGGTCAAGTCGGTCGAATTTACAGCCAGTTGATCGATTACTTGTCATACAGTCCTTGAAACGGCCTCTCTGTGACCCTCCTTTACGAGGGAAACGGTTTATTACATAAAGAAAGAAACATTTAATCAAGTTATTGCACCTAATATTCTGAGAGTCTCTCTGCACCTTAGGCCTAATCTCGCCGACCTTTTATTTTGTTCAAAGTCCAAATCAAATTAAGATCATAGCTTCCGCTTCTGTGATCCGCCAGGTGTAGGCACTATCTAATTTCTCGTGACAAGTAAATTATTTCAAACTTTATAATGTCAAGTCTTTCTTAGATGATGTAGGACAACGCAGCATTGCTTTGACTACATATCAGGGCACCTCAGTTTATGATTTAATCATGTAATATCAGATATCAGGAAGTTTCTTTTTTGTTTGTTTTTTTATGTGTAGTGGCAAGACTGACCTGGTAACATGGCAACACTGCTTAGACTGAATTGGAAATGATTTAAATTTCATATACATACATGTTTTTTTATTATAATTATTTATCATAGGTGTGATCCTATGAAAAGTAGGATCTCTAAACTAAGAATGTCACAAACAAAACAAAAAATATCTACGTACGGGTCAGCAAATTATTGATACAACGTGATCAACCGAAAATTTGTTTCAGTAAATGCTAGTGAGGCGGCCCGGAAAGAGTGTCAGTACTGTGCGCTCTGCGGTATACCTCCACCTAAGTGGACAAGCATTCCTGAGGATGCAGCGCTGTCAAATATTTCAAGATGCGACGTCACGGAAAAGTGCACGACTTCGTCTGCGACACAGAAACAGGGAGGTTCTGACCTCGGATCTCAAGCCCCAGTGATGATGAACATAATCTGTCACCTTTTAAGCATTTGTGTGTGTGTGTGTGTGTGTGTGTGTGTGTGTGTGTGTGTGTGTGTGTGTGTGTGTGTGTGTGTGTGTGTGTGTGTGAATACCTGCTCATAGGAAGGGGCGAACAAAAAAGACTTGC
>VURO01021623.1:9580-27706 GCA_015108175.1 Pelvicachromis taeniatus
AACAATTTTTTTTTTTTGAAAAAAAAAAAAACAAAAAAAAAAAAGAATAAAATTATTTTTAAAAAAAATAAAAAAAAAAAAAAAAAAAAAAGAATTTTTATGCGACCTATATTTAAACAATGATGTCACCTGGAATAATATTTTTCTGACAGATGAGAGGGATGTCTATAACAAAACGTAGTTTTGTTAAATAAAGCTTTTAGTGAATCTTGTGAATTTGTGAGGCCAGACTTTTTAACACTCACGCCATAGCCACGTTGCTGCCGTCTATGATGATGTGTCGGAGGTCTGGGCGTCCCGGCTCATTCGGCAGGTTCAGTTTGTAGGGAGTCCTCAGTGACTGATGGAAACGAGCCAAACCTGTCACTGGTGGGGCCGGGGGCTCATTTGCAGGAGGTGTTCGTGCCGCGCCCCCGTGGAACGCCGTGTGGCCGATTGTCTGATAGGAAGATGCCGAGGGTCGGGGGATGGGCTGAGCTGACTGAAGAGGACGAGACAAACAGACAGTGATGGAACTGATGTTATTAATCTGCTCATTGCCAGCTTTGTCGCGTGTGTGTGTGCGTAAAATGATAACAGGCATTATCATGTGTTAAACAGAAAACTGCACACACACACACACACACACACACACACACACACACACACACACACACACACACACACACACACACACACACACACACACTCTTTTTGATCGAACTGGGTGATTCTGGGGTAATACCTACACTGGTGGTTGATGCCAGGGAAGTAGTCGTGGCAGTCAGCCACTGAGGCGTACTGCGCAGCGCTGTTACGGTCTCAACTTTCACCGATCCTCCCAAAGTCTGAGTCCCACCTCGGGACAAGTAGTCCCTCTGCGAGACGCCTCCCCCTCCTCGTGCCAAATAGTCAGTTCTGGAACCCGACTGTGCGTCGAGGTGTGCCACCGTGATCATCCGAGACATTCTGTCTGCCGTTTTGGTATCCGTGGGGACGTCTTCATTGTCGTCAATGGTAATAACCTCATAGTTTCCTGCTCCCCCTTGAGCGCTAGAGCTCCTCTTAATAGTGATTGCCTGAAATGAGGGTTGAATCAAATTTTAGCACGTGTTATTATACAACGCCTCGCCATGGGTTAAAAAAAAAAGTTATTGTAAGTTGTCAAGTACCTTCTGAGTGCTTGTTTCGCTGCCGCTGCACTGCCTCCTGTGCCCAAGCCCGTTACTACTGCTGCTGCCATACTGGTTGAGCTTAATGTTCTCCTTGGATCTCCCTGGGTCCGCCGACAGCCTGCTCAGCTCACGTTCCTTCTCCCTGAAGCGGGAGACTGTAGAGACAGATGACGATGAAGACGGAGCGTCTGAGGGACGCACAGAGTTCAGTCTTCTGTCTTTTTCCCCTCCTTTCAAACTCTCCTCGCAACGCTTAGTTTCCTCCACAATTTTTTCAAGGATGAGGAAGGTGTCTTCCGTCTGTCCGGTTGCCTTGACAACACGTTCCACCACTTCCTGCTGGTAACCCATGGTTCTGGGGAAAAATTGATTTTGTAGCATGTCACGTTACTGGTGGCTATAAAGCATCCGTTTGCCTTTAATGGCTGTAAAGAGAGCCATTCAATTCCAGTTCAACAGATACTAAAACAAATCAAGTAATGCAACATTATCGGGTTCATGCTGTCATTCAGACACGGCTTACCTTTCTGTTGATGCTTGTCACAGCTCATACTTACGAACCACTCAGCAACACAGAAGCTCAGACAAGTTACTCCACCTGAATCTGATCCAGTGCCATTTAAAACCAACCCTGATTTTCCAATATACCTCCTCTTCCCTTCCTCTCAGTTCCCGCTTCCTTTCAGCGAAATGTGACCTCACTCATCCTCTGCCCTTACATGCAGACAGCCTCCCTTCATTCAAACTTCTGTCCATGTCAATAAAAAAACTTGTGCAGACTCACAGGTAAGTGTTGTAAACTTGTGAGCATGCATGTCAGACTTGAGTTGAAGGTAACAAGTAAATGTTGTCACGGCTTTTAGGGAAAGGTGACTGGATTGCACATTCAGACAGGGAGTCATTAAGAGATTAATGAAAAGGGGGGGCATGTCTGAAAGGGGTTACTTAGGTTGACTCGTTCTGTTACGATCTCACCACCAATGACTAATGAACACTGCATATTGAAACACAAAAAACTACATTAAATAGGAAGTTAGCCACTTGATTTGATTAAATTGGACCATTGGAACTTCATATTACTTTAATTTGAACATCCAAATGTATTTTTGTACTGTAGGAGTGAGGTCATGGCCTAATTTTTCATCTTAAACATGAGCAGAACAACCAGGACAACAATCAGTAGGTCTGAGCTCTGTTTTAAGACCGCACAAACGTGAAGTCTATTCTTAAATAAACCACTTGAATACATCTGACTAATCATATTCATTAGCAATAATAATTCTATATAGGGTGATGATTTAGTCAACAAAACAAAAATCACAATACTCTCCATTCCAGGTAATATTTGACTTACTGTAATGTAAAACAAAGAAACTGGAATGTTGCAGCTTCAGACCACGAAGGCGACCGCCATAAATCCAAACGGTTCTAAAATCAATATATGAGGAATTCATCTGGAAACATTTGACTAGTGTGACCTTTACCTGAAAAAATTGACCAAGCAGCGGAGGTTGGTTTCTGGGCTGACCGCCTCGCCCTCATCCGAGACACCCTCAGTGGAGTCCAGCATGTTAGGCCCGGATACGGTGTTTGCTTTCGCTGAGGAGGAGAGGGACGACGAAGCAGAGGGGGTTTTGGATCTACAGCTGCTACTGCTCCCCCGGCCCTCTCTGTCCCTCTGTCGCTCCCTTTCTCTTGCTCTCTCTGGAGACTCTTCCCTCCGCTCCAGAGAGTACTGTCTCTTTGTATCCCGAGTCTCGCTCCCTGATGAGCGCCGCTTGTGTGCGGGCCGATTGCTGTTAAGCAGGACCGCCTCGGGACCACCTCCTGCTTTACTGCCTCCACCAACAGACGATGCCGTGGTCCCTCGCTCTTC
Source organism: Pelvicachromis taeniatus (assembly GCA_015108175.1). Lineage (NCBI taxonomy): Eukaryota > Metazoa > Chordata > Actinopteri > Cichliformes > Cichlidae > Pelvicachromis > Pelvicachromis taeniatus. The sequence goes on from VURO01021623.1 coordinate 12,611, forward strand.
AAAACTAGTGTCCAGGATGCGGTTGGAGAGCTCCGTCACAGGGGTGCTGCTCTGTGAGCGGTCCTGGTCAATCTCCGACATGCTTGGATGGAGCGTCTGGTTAAGCTGAGTCTGGGGAAGGAAACACAGTGGTTGTTGCCTCAGTTAGGAAAGTACAATAAAAGTTCCTCCCAAACTGGAATGCTTGCTATAGCCATTGTTTGTATTGTACTTTCCTGTGTGCCCTACGTGGTTCTTCTTCCTGATGCCAGAAATGACATCTTCGCTTGTACTTACCGCATAACTTTCAAAAACATCAACAATTCTGTTACTTCATAAGTTGGTAAAACATCATTTCTAAATATTTCAAAGTAAAGCGAACTCTTTCAAAGTAACTTGTTGACAAATAAATAATTCATATTGACTTAATATTTTTAAACTAAAACAAGCTTCATATGAAATAATAACGAGTCAACGTTTTGGTGACAGATCCAAATTTATCATTCTGCAGCATAATCACAAAAGTTTAAGAGCACCAGTTGTACTCTCTAAAATAACAGAAGCCACAGTGTTTAATAGGGGCCCACTATGCCCCACCCAGAGTACCTCTGCATGATCATTCACAATGATCCTTGTTTACAGGACACTGTAGGTCCTATCCCTCAAAAACACTTTGAATATAACCCAAGCACCCAAAGCCAGGGCTGGCAGTATTGATTAGCATCTGTGTTAGTAAATCTCCCCTTCACACTCACAATGGAAGTGAGCAGTGAGGGGGTGAGACTGTGGGCAAATTTGAGCTCAGTGCCTACAGCGGACCTATTTTCTAAGTAAAAACAGGGGGAAATTCTTACTGACTTGTAAAGCAGGGAAGCATCTTGTTGCCGGGACAAGTATCTTCAGATATTAACAGCTAGTTCTTCACATTTCAGAGTTTATAAAAAAATATAATAAGACTATAAAAATGCCCTTTTATGACCCATCTTCTGATTGACCACTCCCTTCCAAACTTTATTTTCAGATCAGTTTGTAAACTTCAGCTGCTACACCAACTTAATGAACACAGAGGTATATTTTTTGCTCGAGCTGTGGTTAAACACTAATAATACCATCAGAAAACCTTTTGAAAATCTTACATAACAGTATTAAATCTTGTAGCACAAAGCCACAATCTCAACTACGCACAGCAGTTCCAGCTTATTGTCTTTGAAATTTGCAGTTGTCATCAAAAACCTCTTTGGTCACAATGGTCATGCTCTACGTCCTACCAAAAATGTTCACACTAACCAGAGAAGAGGTGTTTGTGTTCGTAGGGGTGTGAACAAGTCCCAGCAGCTCCTCCTTAAGGGCACTGGGAAGTAGCAAGAGCTCCATAGTGTACTTATCATCCCTTTCCTCCACGAAGGACTTGAACGCTCGTTTTACTATTGGTTCTCTGTCACTTGGTAGACTTCGCTTCTCCTGGACAAAACACAAAAAGACTTCAGTGTGTGCTATCACATGCTGTAGACTACTTCTTTTTAATCTTTTAAATACATTTCTAATGATTTCCACTGTTAAATCGTTTTCCTCGTTTAATTTATCCAGAAAGCCCACAGCAATGTCTTCGTACGGTTCATTTTGTCCCATCAACAGTTCAAAACAAAAAAGGATTCTGCAAATCCCGCCCCTCTGGAGTCATGTAACTACTACAGAATGAAACCATGTCTGATAACAAGACTCGTACTTGGAATAGTGCTACAAACTGCTGAACTCTGCTTTGAGCCATCACGACGGGCTCAGCCCGACCCAACAGCCGCAGGCAGCCCGGCTCTTGCACCAGAACTTCAGCGCTTGTGTCCCATATGAGTCTATCCAAAAAAAGGCCCCTGGCGCCAGCAAAGATACAGTGCATATCCACCGGGTACCGCTCTTCTTTCTGCAGTTCTGGGTCGCACAGTCCTCGAACATATTCCTGCACAACAAGGAGAACACAAAATGTAACAGAGAACCACAGCGGCACCTGTGAGTACTGCATTATGACTCAAGTGTTTTTTATCTATCTAGAAAAAAGTGAGAAAACATAGGAAACAAACAAAAACAAAAGAAAACTAAAACAGATTTTTAAAGGATTTTATTTAACATATTTAGCAAAAATTAAAAAAAGAACATATATATATATATATTTAACATAGCACGAGTTGTCTCGTGCTTGACACACCCACACACCTGTAAGGTATTTAAGGCAACACGTGATGAAACCAAACTCTACTCACTGTTTTAGGGAATCTCCTGGCTGTGGCAATTGTTTAGATGAATCAGCGACAGGTGGGTACGGTAACTTTCTTACAGATAGTGTTTTGCATTTTTTTTAGTGCTTCTTTGCCGATAAAAAGTGACTCAGCACGAGCAATGTATGATGACTCAGTGATGCGGTGGGAGAAAAAGAAAGGGTGTCGGATTTGAAAGTGAGCAGGGCTATAAATATGTGGGTGTGGCTTCTTAAAATAAAATAAACAATAAAATTCGTTTCCTTTGGCCTGTATAAACTCTACAGGCTGACATCACTGCTGCTTATACTTTTGATTTTTCATAATGATTTTATTTATAAAGGAGACTGTCAGGGTACACGTTTGCTCAAATGAATTATTAAATAAATGTTTCCATGTTTCTGCAAACATTTTAGCATTTTTGCACAACCAAACAAAAAAACTGTTAAGTCAATCAAAGAAGACGCCTATGGCTCTCGTACGCCTGGTCAGAATCACATGTTCGGACTATGGAAGGGGAAAAAAAGAAATGCAGTCATGGGAAAAACAGTAGTGATTTCCCAAACTGGAGGAACTGCCAGCATCGACCTAATATAGTTAAGCAGGACGCCATTGATGACTTGCATGTCATTCTTATCATGAGTTCACAGTGAAATGACCATTTCCACATTACATTTCTCGGTTGACTGGCAGAGCTTGCAGCAGCTGGTTACACTGTGCCAAAAAGAAAGAGACGCATGACACAAGATGCAGAAGTGTGAGCGATGCTCCGGGAAATCACAGAATCGATTGAGATCAAGATTCAGATATTTACAGATCCCTTGCATGACTAATTATACCGTAAAACCCGTAGAAACACATCACATGACTTTCAAATGAATGGCTGTGTAACAAGCTGACTTTGGTTACAGGTGAGGTAAATCAGTCACAATGAGTAATCTCTCTCCAGCAGCGGTGCTAAAGAGCGCTGCTATTTCTATTATTATTGTTACTATCGCATTTTATTTAAATAACTTTTAACAAACTCTAAATTTTCATCCTGAAAAGCTGATACTTAATGAAACAAGTCATTTAAAAACCAGATTATTACATACATATTACAGTTTTACAATCACAATGGCGCCACAAACACACAATCTTCACATTATTTAGAAACTTAAAAACTAGCTTTAAGCAATTTCTTGCACGTTTCTTTTCATCAGATTTGTGCTAATTTAGCAGTGTGTCTCATTAAAAATATATCTTCAAATAACATATTTGCAAATGCTGAATTGTTGAATAGTGGCAAAGAGTGCCGTCGCCTTTCTTTTCATTGTGTTAAGGAAAGGAATAAATTGGCACTTAGTTAATTAGGTGCTAATTTCAAACTGTGCAAACTGTTTAGGGAACTGAATAGAGGCTTTCAAGGGCAACGTTTAACAACCCTGTAAGTGAAACATAACTCGACAATTCAAAATATGTAATAACATAACTTCCTATATGGAGATTCCCAGGTCCAAAAGTCCCATAAACTGCAACGCCTAGACAAAAACTGGTGTATTTGGAAGTAGGAGAACCACAATAAAGATAAAAGCTCAATCAATATTACTAACAGTTCTATTCAACTAACTAACTAACTAACTAACTAACTAACTAACTAACTAACTAACATACAACTACAAGAATAAATAATAATAATGGGGGAAAAAAACTATTCAAGTCATGTATCTTTACTCAGCCCCAGGCGTTAAACAACTACATGCTAAACTACTGATATTCTGGTGCAGTTGTGCCTGTTCATGTTTGACTTGTAAATAAAACATCTTCTTACACCTTTGAGCTCTCAGCAGCGGTCCATTAACATAAAATATATTTTGCCAATCCACAACCTGTTGTCCTTCAGGTTGTGTAGTAAGGTAGACACCCACAGACTTGCCTGTACAGTAACTCGATTGTGATTGTACTGTATTCTTATATAACCTTCAGACTCCCCCCTTAATAACATGTTTACTAACAGGTTAGTATTTTTTCTCTCTCTCATGGCTGTACAGACACATGAAAGGGAGTCTTCAGCCGGTGTTTTGTTTAAAACAAATAGCAACAAGTTAACAACCACTGTATCCAACCCCACCTACAAATCATCGTGAAACCGGTTGTTTAACATATCTGACAGACAGTGCGGCCAACTGCTGGTGGCTGTCTACTCCACAGTCCAACAATAAACTAGTGAACGTAAATGTCATGACATTTGACAAGATACCACAACGTAAATATTGCGATATCATCTTCTGAACGTTATGACTACTGTTACTTTCATTAGCTATGCGGGCAAAATTAATAGGTCATATTTTATAATTCATACTTTCTGTGATGGAAAGATGTGATGCCATAAATGTTGTCCTTTACCTCGCTTACTATTACGACTTTAAACAGACTATCTGTGCATACTTGAAGAATATATTTCAACCCTAATACATTATGTGCCAAATATAAGATTGTACATGTTTCTGAGCCGTAGATGCACCAACACTGAGAGGTACAGTCAGCATTGTGTCTGATTTAAAAAAAAGAATAATACTGATAATGACAGACAAACGTTCTTCTTGTCAAACTGGTCTGCTGGCTTCGCCACAGAAATGCAAGTGAAAGCAGATTTCAGATCCTTACCTTTGCCTTCGACACGTCTTCTCTGTTGCCTCTGAGCTGCAACCATATCTGCCGTAATGTTTTGTTGCCGTGCGACTGTCCTGTGTGGTCCAGCAAGCCGATAATGGTGAATGCGACTTTAAAAACCTGCTCCACTCTCGGCTTGGCGCATTTAAGCTCATCTTCTTTATCCTCCAGGACCGTAAACTCGTCCACTGTGGGGGTCTCTTGCTGCTGCCTGCCGGCGGACGCAGGCAGCCTGCTGCCCGGCTGCTCCGGGCACGTTAGCTCGGTGACTCGTCTCATTCCGAGGAGGGGCCGCGTTGTTGACATTGTGCCTCTCTCTCTCACCGTCGTTCTGGACGACGACGTCTCAATAGTCACACCCTTTGTGGCTCTTAGGAGCCTTTGGGGTGTTCATGTTCTTTTTGCTGTGTACTCCAGACCGACGCAGCGACGTTTACACGGCTAAACGACATGAACACAGCGGTAGAGCTAGCTAAATAACTCGGAAGCCCCTAGTGACGTATCCGGAAAGTCCCTGTAATGGCGTCATCAAAACACGACAGTCAAGTGTGCTTGATGGTGCGAGCTCAAAGATGATTATCGCTTGAAACGAGATATCAAAACAAGACGCAGAGTGACCTACATCCTTCGACTTTCACACCGTAGATGGAGATCCTGTGAGCTGAGACTGTCGTGTTTGAGGCACCACCCGTAAGTGTTTTGGTGGCGTTTCTGTGTGAGCGTCTGAGTTTTGCTTAAGTTGGGTAATTTGTGCAACAGAACAGCTGCGGGTCTACACAGGCCAACGAGCAAAAACCACCAAAGCAGAAGAAACGTCCAACTTTGCCCTCTTGTGGTTGTGAGACGTAATTGCTCGGCCTATAGGGAGACCATGTAAATATAAAATAAAATAATGAATCCATGTAATATTAAAAATAATAAAACATTTTCAGTTGCCACCTTTTGGGGTGCTCTGTCACACCAACCCTGTGCATGTCTTCCTTCACCACATTTATGAAGCTTTGGTGTCTTCCTCTTATTGTTGCAGGCAGATTTATTTTCAACATCCGTTGCCTAATATATACACTATAGCACCTCTGGACATGTTCAGACTATTTCGTTCTTCTCTTCTAACTTTGTCTCCAAACAAGTCAGCCTGATGTCCCTTTCATGTACTTTTAATTGTATTGAAATCTTAACATCTTCAAATCTGCCACGTCCAGTTTTGCCGCCATGTCCAAAGCATACATCACAGCAGGTTTCACCACTATATTTTCTAGACCTTCCCTTCCTTTTTCCTGTGACAAATCCCCCTGACACTCATCTCCACTCCCTCCACCTTGCCTAAACGCTCTTGTTCGCCTCTTTGTTTAATGTCCATTGGTTTAGATGGTCGACCCCAGGCATTCAAACTCGTCTAGTTTCCCTACCTTTGCTCAGTGCAACCTGTAGTCAAATGTCAGCTTATTGCAAGCTACCACATAGGTACAGGCTGACCAACAATTTGTTTATTCTACCCAGTATCCTCTTAAAACTATCCTCTTAAAACTTGAATTATCAGGTGTTAATATGAGTGGAGTTATGGAGTTAACCTTCTAATGAACTCTCATTTATACATAGCTAATATATACTAAAATAATTGTAATAGTAATAAATGCTAGCCAATATAAGACATTCTTTCAAATATCTACAAAACAATGCAAAAGCTGTTAAAAAGTAAAAAATAGTTGAAAATTATACATTTTGTTTGTCCCATGTTCGGTGTCATTACAATTTAAATAATAGTATAATAGAAAAACTTTTACATTGAAAAAAGAATAAAGTACCTTTCAGACTCGAAAATGTCTTTGGTATTATTTTTTCAAAAAACGTTCCATTAAAACTTTTTTTTAAAGTATTGTAACTGTTACAAATGTATGAAAAAAATCGAAATACTTTAGGTGTGTGAGGTGTGATTACAAAGCTACATAGCTAATTCTCAGACGGGGACTAGTCTGGACATGTGATGTGTGTTGAGGACGATTATCAAGACAAACTTGCTATTCTTTGATTATTATTTGTGTGGTAAGTAATTAACACGTCACTCTCAAGGTAACGATATGTATGCGTAATACCTAACCATTTCCGATCAGCAGAGTCTAGTTTACATGTGAGGGTATTAATCAGATGACATCTGGAGAGTTTCCTGTTTTTGTCACCTCAATGTTGTCTACACCCTTGACTTTTTTCCTTTTCACCCTCCACCTACTGGTCACTTCCTCCTCCTTTCCTTTTGTGCATCTACATAAATGACATGCTTTTCCAGGTGTTATGGGTTAGTTTACCTTCCAAAGCACACTGTGTGAGAAAGAAAGTTGAGACAAATTATCTACTTATCTGACCACAGTTAAGTAGAACTCAACAAACGACTGGTACTGTAGTTCTCCTCTGACCCTCAGATTGTGCACTAATTTACCACTTTTGCAATATAATAAATATTTAAAATACAATTTTTAACAGAGATAATGTGAAAAGGGGACATAAGTCCGATAAGGAACAAATGCATTGGAAAATGCCTTTTCTTTTACCACCCTAACCCTAACTTTACAGAGAAAGTATACACTGAACAAGATAAGTAAATCCCATAAGGTTGATTGTGTTCATCTGGACATTTTCAGTGAGAGAAACGTTTCATCATCATCATCCAAGTGGCTTCTTCAGTCTCAGCTGACTGCAGGTTTCCAACCTTATAAACAGGACATTTGCATAATGATTGAAAGTAGCACCACTGAAGGAACAATGGGCTGGGAGGTCAAGTTCAAGATCATTAATGTTCAAATTGTCATGACTTTTGCTCAGTACCATTCAATATCAAAATATAGTACTAAATTACCAATCCATCCATCCATCCATGTTCACTTGAACAACTTGCTTGTCTGTCGTAGGGTTATAAATAACCACAAACATTATTTCAGATAATATTGGTGTCAGAGTTTTATAGAAATAATAGTAATTTTGGTGTGAAAGAATTTTGACTGAGAATTAACAATGTGTCTTGGTAGCCGGGGATCGGTCTGCAAGGGCCTCCGCTCCTGGCCGCCACCCAGCTCACAATGCACCTGACCCCTATGGCGCCTCCTGCTGGTGGTGGGCCTGCAGGAAGATGGGCCCATGTCCCTTTTTCGGGCAGTGCCCCATGGACTAAGGCCCGGCCACCAGACGCTCGCCCTCGGGCACCCTCCCCGGGCCTGGCTCCAGGGCGGGGCCCCGGTAACCCTATCTCGGGCAGGGTAAACTGTTCCCTTGATGGTCTTCTCATAGGGGTCTTCTGAATTGCTCTTTGTCTGGTCCCTCACCCAGGACCAATTTGCCATGTGTAAGCCCCCTGGTAGGGTCACACATGGCCCCTGGGATCCCTGGGACACACAAACCCCTCCATCACGATAAGGTAGCGATTCGTGGAGAGGTCTGGGAGGAAGTCCCGGGGCAGACCCAGGACACGCTGGAGAGATTATATCTCTCGGCTTGCCTGGGAACGCCTCGGTGCTCCCCCGGATGAGCTGGAGGAGGTGGCTGGGGAGAGGGAGGTCTGGGCTTCTCTGCTTGGGCTGCTGCCCCCGCGACCCGGCCCCGGATAAGCGGAGGAAGATGGATAGATGGAATTAGCAATGTGATTGCAATTCACAGTGGAGATGTGGTCAAGTCTGGGCATATGTAAAATGACATATTATTGTTAATAAGTATATTTTGTTTTACTTGATAATCAATGTTAAGTATACTTTGCATCATCATCCTTGTTCCATTTGCAATACGCTGAACACTGCATAGCACTGAAGAATGTTTTGACTGGTTGCTTGAGTTAAATCTATCACTTACTCATTATATAATTATAAAATTGTCCACAAACAAAGCACAAAAATTCATTGTTTCTGCATTTAATGTAATGTGATAAGTCTTCTACAAGGGAACAATTTTGCATTAGCACTGCAGGGTTAATGCAAGCTTCACATAAAAGAAGAGTTAGTGCCCATAGTTGGTCAATGGTGAATCGTGACGGTAAAATGAAGTCATGAAACTCAGTAGACCCACAGTTTCGGTTACAGGAGGATTTACCAAACGTTTCCTAACACTGTGAAGCATAGCCACCGTAAGGGTCTAATATAAATCTTTTCCACTAAATGTACAGAATTGAGGAAGTGTGTGTTCTTTCTTAGAACTTCTCATTTCTAAAATAAATCTTGTGTAATTTCTTCTTTCATTTAAGTGGTAGTCTCACTAGAGGGAGTGAAACCATGAAGCCGAATAAATGATTAACTTTTGTAAAACCATCCAAACAACCCCCCCCCCCCCCCAAAAAAAAACCAAAACAACAAAAACAAACACATTATAAATGTCTTCTTATTATCACATTATTATCATAATTTGTGACCAACAGTGCACCTCACTTCCAAGTGTGACTCTTTTTTTTTTATTAATGAAACAATTGTAGTATTTTTAAGGAGGTTTTTCATGCAAGAAATACCTTGGAAAGAACACATTAGGTTAACGAGCGGAGGTTTTTTGTAGTCCATTAGCATAGTGGCCCCATGTCAACAACACGTGCCACCACAGTATCCAGTGTCTAGTTCAAGAGCAGTGGGATTTTCTGACCACTGCAGTTCTCTCTTCCTGGGTCCTTTTGAATTCTCCTTCACACTTTTTCTCAATCTCATGAAAATTTCCATCAACATCAAGGTGAAACGATCATACGTGCTATTGTGTCATGCACTTATTTGTTACAGTGTGCTCCCTTTTCAGGTAAAGGGATTAAACACAAATTAGATGGGTAGGGATTGGGGTCAGAAATTTTTAGTAGTTTGTAGTTGATCACAATCCCGAGGTGTAAATTGTAGTTCCTTTCCTATATATGGAAATCTTTGTAAAAAGAGTTTTTCATTCATTTAAATGTCCTAATCCTGTCTGTGTTCCCTGTGATCTGTCGACATCTTAAGGATTGGGATCTTTGTCCCCGATGCATCACTGACACATGATACAACACAGTTGCAAGCTTGTGTCTGTGATCTCAATTTTTACAAGGTTCAACATAGAGTGACCTGTTTTTCTGAATTTTAAAAATAATTATTGATACGAATAGTAATAAAATTAGGGGTTTTGAACTGTGACCAGTTAATAAAACTACAAAGCGCAAAGAGCTGAACTGAATGGATTCACTTCCTAAAAAATCCCTGCAAGGCCTAATGTCGCACTTAAGCCCTAAAGGATCATGACAGTAACAGTAACAGACTAAACTATTTAAATATACAGTATGTTACAGAGTTTACAGATTTAGGAAGTAGCAAAAATATAATAATTTGGTAAGCTTCAAGATGCGTATACACGCAGGCTGCTCCCTATCTCGACAAAACAGTGTTCCCATCTTTGTTTTGCTCTTTAGACTTCAGCATTCAACACAATCATTCCCAGTAACTCATTCACAAACTGGATCTGCTGGGAATCAGCACCTCGCTGTGTAACTGGCTGCTGGATCTCCTGACAGCAGACAGTACGGGCTGGCAGCAACACCTCCAGCACAAGAACCCTGAACACGGGATCTCCCCAAGGATGTGTGTTGAGCCCCCTTCTCTTCACTCTTCTGACCCACGACTGCATACCATGTCACAGCTCCAACCTTTTCATCAAATTCGCAGATGACACAACTGTTGTAGGTCACATCAGCAACAATGATGAGACCTACAACAGGAGTGAATTAAACCATCTGGCCGAGTGGTGCGGCAACAACAACCTGTCCCTGAATGTGGAGAAGACTAAAGAGATCATCATAGACTTCAGGAGATCTCACACCCTGCACACCCCACTAACCATCAATGGTGCTGCTGTGGAGAGGGTAAGCAGCACCGAGTTCCTGGGTGTGCACATCTTAGAAGATCTCTCCTGATCAAAAAACACAGCATCACTGGTCAGTAAAGCCCAACAGCGACTCTACTTCCTCCACAAACTGAGGCGAGCAAGAGCACCAATCCCATTATGAGCACCTTCTACAGAGGCACCGTTGAGAGTATCCTCACCAGCTGCATCACTGTGTGGTACGGCTCCTGCACTGAGTCCTGCTGGAAAACGTTTAAACAAGTAGTGACAGCAGCAGAGAGGATCATGGGTCCTCCCCTCCCTCCAGGACATCTACTGCACCCGCCTCATCCGGAAAGCCCTCTGCATTACAGGGGACTCCACTCATCCGTCCAACAGCCTCTTCAGTTTGCTGCCATCAGGAAGGAGCCTGAAGAGCCTTCAGGCTAGAACCAGCAGACTGAGAGACAGCTTCGTCCCTCAGGCTGTCAGGATGCTGAACTCACTCCCTACTCTCACACACATGAACTCCACACCTGCAGCCACCTCTTCCCTCTGACCCACCACCCCCCAAACATACAAACTTCAATCCACCACCACCACTGCCTTTTTACTGACTGACTGCCCCACCCCAACTGGCACACGAACTTGCCCATAATCACTATAATTGTGTTAGACACTGCTGTTTATATAATTGTATAGTATAGTATTGTGTTGTATGTAAGTAAGACTCCTATTTTATTTTTATCATTTTAGTGTACACTGAGGGCAATGGGATTGCATTGCAATTTCAATTCCTGTGTATGACTATAGATATGGTCTTTGGGCTGCATTTGTATAGCACTTTTACTTAGTCCCTAAGGACCCCAAAGCACTTTACACTACAATCAGTCATTCACCCAGTAACACACTGGTGATGGCAAGCTACATTGTAGCCACAGCTGCCCTGGGGCGCACTGACAGAGGCGAGGCTGCCGGACACAGGCGCCACCGGGCCCTCTGACCATCACCAGTAGGCAAACATGGGGTTAGTATCTTGCCCAAGGATATTTGGCATGTAGACTGGAGGAGCCTGGGATCAAACCACCGACCTTCCGGTGAGGAGGTGACCCGCTCTACCACCTGAGCTACTTTGACAATAAAGCTGACTAATATGTCCAAATAACTCAATTATAAATATCAAGACTATTACAGAGGTGAGAATATATATGATTGACATTTGACTCTCACCTGTGAACTTTGTCATTTGCTATTTTACTGTAAGCGTGTGCAAAAAGGCAGGAATGATTGATGTGTTGTTCAGTGGTGCTTTTTGGTAACCTCAGTCTCTCACTGAGCGTGCTCCTGTGACTAGCCAGCACGTCATGGAGTGGGTGGGAGGTATTATCCAACATTGTCCTTATCTTGGACAACACATAATCAATAATGCATTTCTACAAAATACAGAACACAAGCAAAAGAGATGTATATTTCCTCAAACCCATCTCTTTCAGATCTTGCTTCACTAACAGCCACTAGATGGCGATGTAAGCTTCATAATGGCAGCTCTACGCTAAGCTTTCGTCTGCCTGTGCTCCCTGGTGATAGAGAATAATATTGACTTAAGGATGTTCCAAATCAATATTTTTAATTATTTGAGGTCCACACGCACACAACAAAAGAATATTGTCTTTATTAAAGTTCATTGTGTTGTGTTATGTAGGGAGATGTGGCGAATGAGACAGAGGTGCCAATAATATCTAGTGGAAGTGTTGTGGGAAGTCTATGAAAGGGTTGTTACACAGTACATTACACTCTAATCAGCCACTTTGGAGATGTAGACACACACAAAAAAAAAGACATAAAAAATGTAATGATTCATCATACATCAGGAAAAAGATATAAAGAAAATTTCACATCCTCAAAATCTATTAAGTTTCAATGATAAAAACAGTGCAAATAATAAAACCTGGCAATATAAAAATTGTATAGCAATCAAAACCTTGCGACACGCATCAGTGCTTCACCAGGGGGCTCCATACTCCAGTTATAGACTCGCGGGTGTGTGTAAACGTGTGCGTGAACAGCTGCATCTGCCACCTGTGAGGTGAAAGGGTCTGACCTGCGACACATGCTCCTCTTTAGTTCCGCCTGACTTTATGAGTGTGCGATAAAGATGGAGAGGAACAGAGACAGATAGATCACCGCGCTATGGGGAACCTTTATTTAATATGGCCTCCCCACGTGCAGTGAAAAGCCCAGCAGAAACCGTACCAGCTGAATTTTGCAGTGATATTTTGAGTATCCGAAGGAAGATGCAAGCAAACGGCTGTGAGGCAGATTTAGGTCTTAGATCTTTATTAATAATTACTTGAATTCTGGTTGCACTTGAAAATGAACCAAAAAGCAAGAAATAACCCAAGAGAGGAGCATTAATGAGCGCCCAGAGGCTTGTGTATGAAGCTAGTTATGAGAAAAACAGCGGCCTCAGCCAGCGCTCATGTCCACTAGGTGTGGCTGTGAAGCGGTCAAGTTCAACATCCCCATCGTGTCTCTCTTTGCCAGTATTCTTAGCAAACACGGTTGTAGTTTATCAATGATGAGTGTGGTCATGAAGGTCTTCTCGATGCACTTACTTTAATTACAGTATACAGCGTGCTGTCTTGTCCTTATTGTGTGCACATTATGTCAGCTCGAGGAAAATTATAGCATACAAATGTCCCGTTGACACTGACATTTGTGAAAAAGGGGCACCAACAGGAAATAAAGCACAGCGTTATTTCAGGAAGAGTAACGGGCACTTGGTAATTTTTATGTTTTCGTTCATGATTTGCAAATTTGATGGCTTTCTCTCTGCTGGTTACTAAGACCCATGGCTTTAAAATAAAAAAAACGGTAAGAATGCCCATCAAACCAAACGTTTGATGGGCATTTTTTCATAGTCCTGGCAATTTATGAAAAAAACTCCCCCTTTTTTTTGGTGTGTGCATTGTATGTGCATGGTGACTGAGCTAAATGTAATTATACAATGTTACAACGCTGTCAACTGACAAAAAACAACTGAGAAGAGTTGGCTACAAAACTGATGAAAATACAGAGAAATATATTCTTTATTAAACAAATGTGACCAAGACAGAACAACATAACACTGACATGTGTTGTGGTGTATTGTAGCATTTCCTTTCAATCTTCTACAACAGGCACCCGTATACAGTGAATCAGCACACAGAGAAAGTGATGAAGCTGAAATAGGTCTACTAGGTAAGTAAAGCAGATGTGAATTGGCATGGTTTACTGGATACTACACTTAACCTAAGGCCAGGCCATCATTAGCTAAACCAGGAGCTGCAATGTGCTGGCAGCAGCCACTTTTGAAAGTGAGTTGCATCTCGTGTTTGGCTGTGCTTTCTACTAGCTGGCTCATACATCATGTTAGTTTTGGTTTTGATTGTTGAGGTTTCACATGCCTGGAGGCAACTGTTGTTGTGATTTGGCACTATACAAATAAAACTGAGGTGAACTGAATTGGGAATGCAAGGTATGTAGCTCTTGAGGGAGCGCCATACCATACTAAAATTTATATATGTAGCACTTTAAAAACAACACATGGGCCACCAAAGTGACAGCACAATCAATAAATAACTATAAAATAACAGTGTCAGTTACCCAAAGGCCAACGAATAAAAATACGTTTTTAATCTGGATTTAAAAACCACCACTGATGAAGATTGCTTAATGTGAAGAGGAAGATCATTCCAAAGCTTCGGGGCCACAATAGCGAACGCTCAGTCTCCTCTAAGTTTCAGCCGTGATTTAGGGACTGAGACCAACAGCTGCTCAGCTGACCGAAGTGAACGAGGGGGACATAGGGCTTCAGTAGATCAGACATATATACAGGTGCCAGACCATTTAAGGATTTAAAAACCAGTAAAAGGATTTTAAAATATATCCTAAATTCAATTGGAAGCCAGTGTAGGGAGGCCAGAATCGGAGTAATCTGCTCAAATGTCCTTTTACCAGTTAAAAACTGTGCCGCAGCATTCTGCACCAGTTGCAGGCGTGACAGAAGGTCTGTCCGAAAACCTCAGCCGCAGCCTACCAAGGCTGCATTTGAAGGCCGATTACGTCACAGCGACGCGACGTAGGCTGAATTCCTGAATTCCTCGGCTCCTTCAAATGCGGCCAAAAATGCGGCCTTCATTTTGCCGAATTTGAAGGACGGGTCAGGTGTATCCTTTGTGGCCCACCATAACCCAGAATTCATAGCGCGGCCCAGCCGGTGATTCTAGTTTCTAACAAAGGCGGCAGCTACAGTGGAACCCCAGGTTACAAGTTTAATCCGTTCTAGAACCGAGCTCGGAACCCGATTTGCACGTAACCCGATCAAATTTTTCCCATATAAAATAATGGAAATGAGATTAATCCGTTCCAGCCC